>JAPYZB010000142.1:0-28225 GCA_030522745.1 Eupelmus kiefferi | reverse complement strand
AGTTAAGGGATACAATATTTCTAGTTTTATTTTTATAAAGATTTGTGAAAGAAAACATAAAATTTCAAACTGAATATAAATTTATTAATAAAACGTATTTAAATTATAAGATAACGCTATAATATGATTGTTTACGCAGATTGTGGCACTATAATTCACCAATCGTGCAAAGATTGCTACAACCCAGATTGTACGAAGTCTAAAACATCTAGCAAGTCATCCTTCAAATCACTGTCGAGCGTGTCGATATCGTCGAGTAGCAGCATCGTTAAGCGCGGCTCTACGGCGTCGTTGCCGTTGCCAGCATCTATTGGTACAGGAAGGTAAGTGATTTTCGTACCTTATAGGCTAAAGCCTCTACATTTATTATAGTATGTAACTGCTGCCTTGGATCTTCGTTTCTATGGTTGAAGATTCGCACGCTGTGAGCATGGTCAGACTAAAGCTCGGAGTTTAAGAAATTGGGAACTTGCATCAAGAAGCATTCCTTTTTTAATAGATATAGTTTTTGAAAGGATATACTGGAGCCTTCTAAAACATAGTTATTAATTTGATAAAATAATTTAACTTTTTCTTAATTTATAAAAAAAGTACCTTTCAAATTTAATTGCATAAAGATCATTACAAGTTTAAGATGGTTCAATCTCTTTACAACAATATTTTCATCCCTCATGAAACATTCTAACAATATTGACTATTAACCTAAAGAATGCCTAAAAAAAATAGCATGCCTTTCTACTGTCGAAATCAGAAATTTCATAGTAACAAAAAATACTTCGATCAAAGTAATAAAAAGTTACATGTATCTCCAAATCATGCAATTCCCCAATTTTCATAATGATTTTCATCTGTTTCATTTAGATCAAATAAGTATAAAAGATTGAAAGAAAACTTATCGATTACAATCTATTAAATTACTTTTGAATGATGATGTTACAGTGAAAATGTCTGACATGTGACCACGGTTTTAAGACATTTAAAAAAATTAATTACACAATATTAGTACAAATCTAGATGTTCCATGCGACGTTTTGCTCCGATGCTTAGGCTGGCTCAAAAGCTTATTTGTTTCAGATTGATTTTGCAATTTTCGCAATATTGGTAGAGCGACAGACCTTAGCATATTTTTATTACATCCTTGTCACGTTTTTTTCTTTTTACTATAGCAGGTTGTATGGTCAATGGTGCTTATGATACATATTATTGAATTAACACTACACATGAATTACTCTTACTTTCATTTATTATTTATTATAAAACAATTTTTCAAATTTGAATTTTATCTTACTTACAAGTCGCTGCAATTTATAAGCTGTATTTCTATATTGAATGGCTGTTCAGTAAATCTTATATATACACGATTTTTTCAGTTTTATACTGGAATACTTAGTGCCCTGCCTTTATTTTTTGATCTAGGATCGAAGCGCTTGTAATCTTTCAATATTTACGTCTTGCATATTGATTAAAATTTTAAGTATTATGAAAATATAATTAAAAACTGGGATGTTATTAGAAAATTAACGAAATTACAATTAAATAAATACACACATCATATATACAAATATTAAATTTTAAGAATTTAATTTATATTAAATTAAAATTTACTTTTGTTTTAAATTCAGCTTTTTCATTTTCTTGAATCAAAGAAAATTTATAGAAGTATTGGAAATAAGTTGTGAATTACAAAAAATAATTCTTAATAATATTTTAATAACTTTATTAAAAATTATATGCTGTAAGATGATTTTCATTTTCTTTTGATCTAAGTAGCTGCTATTCCTTAAAACTTATTTTACGATATATTTTTTTAAATAATAAACATTAAATTTTTAAAATTTTGAAGTGTTTTTTAAGTAATATATAAATAATAATTTAATACTGGGCAAAATTATAAATTTTAAATTCTAATTTATACTGATGTATGCAATATTCTCGTGTATATTCAGATTTCAAGTGTAATTCTTTACTATTTCAATTTGCTCTTTTTCAATTATTTACTTTTTTTAATTACTTACAGACATGAATTAACCATAAAAATATTCCCTTAATGTCGATTGACCTACAATATTCTACAGACAATATTATACAGACTGACAGAGTTTCTGAGATATTGCGCAAAAATCGGTTTAAAACTTTTTATACATATAGAAAGTTGACTCTCTTTCATAAATTTGGTATCTATATTCAAGATAAAATTATCTGAAATATTTTTATATAGTTTGCATTCCGTTGTACTTTCACAAAATTATTTTTATTCGAATATCAAAGCGTATAAAAAATAAAAAATTATTATTTATAAACTTGTTAAAGTTTGTATGTAGAAAAATTGTATTCAGAAATTATTCTACATAAAAAATTCATCTCTCAATTTATGTAATTATTCACTTTCTTGTTTTAATAATTATTTGTTTTTTCACTAATTGGACACACAATACTAAAAATATTTGGCTTACGTAAAAATATATATAAATTGCAAGAAAATTAATTTATCATAAATAAATATGATAAGGCTAATTTATAGTAAAACTAAATGCAAACTATATAAACTTTGTTTGAATATATTTTTATTTACTTTTCAAAATTATTACGAAAAGGTGTGTCAAAAAATAAATGTAAAATGTATCAATTTAACGTAAATTTATTTTCTTTTTGCGTCTTGATTACGACAAATTATTTAAAGTGTTTTTATATTCGTCTATCTAAGACATTTCAGAAGTGTCACCATTTTTTGTTTTTTTTTTCATTGCCAAAATAAGGCAATGAAAATAACTTAAGCAAAGTGATAAATATTTCTTAAATAGATGAATACGGCTCTATAAATATTGAATTACTAGGCTGGAATATATCATAGTACGCTTTGATTTCTTTACACCTAGATTGGCACTCCTGCTTTAAAGCTCATTGAATTTTAAAGAATCACACGAACGAAAAAAAAAGAAATAAAAATAAAAGTAAAATAAAAAGAAAGAGAGTTTTAACGAGAAGTAATCGGGCTAATGCAATGTGTGCTTTTTCCTTTTCTTCCCCCTGTGTACGATGCGCTACTCTCCCCGTCGTGTGTGTTGTGTCTCTCGACAACGTCACGCAAACACTCCGACAAACTCGACAAACCTCGCAAAACTCGTCGATACTAAAAAGGGATAATAACAACAAGAAAGCGGTGACAAGCTACAGCCCTTGGCGGCGAGTTGCCACCAAGCTCGGAGTCAAGTAAGTCCCCTATAAAACTCCTCCTCTCAGAACAAAACCAGCAACAAAAGTATCTGCCAACAAAACAAAACAGACTTTTTTGATATTCTATGAACGATATTAAAGTTCAACGAAAATGTGTCTATCCTCTTCTCTCAAACAGTTATTTGTACACATTGTACGTGCATCTGTATTTTTCTCTCTCCATTTGTGTATTTTTTATACTCGGTAAACCATTTCTATTTTTATCTGATTTATATACATGTCATCCTGCATTCTTTTTTTTTGTTGGTATAATCAGACGTTGAAATTCTCTTTCTATCCCTTAATTAAGTCTTTAATAGCATTGACCATTATTATTGTCTCCTCTGTAAAGTACTTTTACTTAAAACGGAGTTTAGTAAGTCAATATTTTTGATTAAAAGATTGTAAAATTATACTTTTTAGATTTTGTAAATAGTAACCATCACTCAATTTTTCACATGTTTATATTTATTTACTGTGTCATTTTCATTTTTATCGACCAAAAAAGTAAAATATAATTGAGATAAATAAGAATATTAAAAAATATCATTTTTTTTGCAATAGACTGGCTTACCTGACATTTAATAAATAAATAAATTAAGGGAAATATATGTAAAAAAGTGATATATTAACCCATTTATGTCTAAAGCATTTGGTTAAATTGTCACATTTCGATTTGCTACAGAATTGCAAATAAAAGAAACTGCAACGTAATCAGTAAAACAAATCACACGTAAATAGATAAGCTATAATGGAATTTTTTTTAATGTTCTATATTTCAAAACAGTTACTTTATCTGATGTTCTTTGATTATTTTGTAATAAGTCAAAAAGGATCCAATAGTGGGCACAAATGCGGGTTAATAATTGAGAAAAAATATTTTAAATATTAGGCTTTTTTTCTTCTAATTTTAATATGTGGAGGCGTATTTATTATTTTTTTTTTAATGAAATGAATTAAAAAAGTAAATGTTTATAAATTTTTCATGTACTTGTATTTAAAAGAGTAATTTTTATTGTATGCATCAAATATTTATTTCGATTATTAAAGTATCTTTCTTTTACGTGTATTATTTATTATTTAATTTATATAAAATTGTAAAAATAAATATTTTCTTAAAAATTCATTTTTTTGTTATGTAACTTTACATTTTTTAAAAGTTAACTATTTTAATACTCGTTGTAAATAAAATAATGTTACTTCAAAGAAAAATAAAAAAAATTTACATTGATAATTTTTAATAATCAAAATATAGATTTATCAAAAAACCGCATCATATCTTGAAGACATTCCTTTCTTATCATTAGTCCTAAATTCTTACACAAGAATAATGGACATCTCATTTTCAGAGATTCAGTTGTTCATTTCGCATTCACAATCCGTTGTACATGAAACGAATAAAAAAAACACATTACACGTATAATGTACATTAAGATCGTTTGTTGACAAGAGAGCAACAACTCGAGGCTTGACACACTTGTTCGCTCGATAAAAAATGATACTAACATTTTAGTCCTGCCCTGCCTGTGCTTCTGAACCGCTTGCTTCTATTGTTTTATTCTCTTTCATCTCTCTACGTCATCGCATCTCTTTAGGCACAACACACGATAATACATATATACATATGCGATGGGGATGTGAATATGAAAGCGATTTTTTAAGACTAATGTCTTGTGGAATATTGTTTTTTATTTTGATGTTGTTCTTGTTTCTGTATAGATATTTTTTAATTATAAACCTCATGTTAAACTATGTGGCAAAGTTTTTGTCGTAAAGTATAAGAAGGATCAAATTAATTTTTCTGTTGTAATTTTAACTTTTTGTTTATTTAAAATAATTTAAAAATTTCGAAGATTAACAAATTATGGATTTTTATTATTTATTAATATAGTACAAAAATGAATCAATTTAAAAATAAGTGCTGTTTTTAAATATTTTTATTTAAGTTGAAATGACATAAAAAATTTACGGTCATTTATGATATATATATTTGTTATGTCTCGGTGTACCTATTAATATTCTTTCCTAGACATGTAGATAAAATATAAAAAATTTGATATTCGCTTGGAAATATTGAAACTTTGTTTTCATCAAAAACTCTTACTGCTATATATTTACAGTATTGTACACTATGTAAATACACATAAATAGAAAAAGTGCTTGCGAACAAATACGGCGGGAGAATATAAAAAGCAATATTCTACTTTATGAGTAGTTCGAGATTCGCTAGTGGAAAATGAAACTTTTTTTATCAAACGTATTTTCACATTCCCATTGAAAAATTCGGTAAGTTCCGTAGATGTTTCTTACATTCTTCTTTTCAATCTACAGGTGAATCTTTTTTCAATTGTACCATTTTTAGTTGTTCGCAGAATCATCTCTAGTTATACTTACGTCTCTGTACTGTCCGAATCGATACTTAATCTGTCTATTCCATCGCTCATTCGACCATTGTTTTATATAGATTCAAAAAACTTTTTCTATCTTTTATTGTCTTCTAATATATATTGAAATTTTCGAATTCTCTGTTTGTTCTTGTTCGTTTATTTTATAATCTATATCACGTATCGACTTTACTGTAATTTTATCATTCTTCTTTTTATTATAATTATTATTATTAATATTATTATTATTATTGTTATTATTATTATTATTACTATTATTATTATTATGATTATTATTATTATTATTATGATTATAATTATTATTATTACTATTATTATTGTTATTAATATTATGATTACTACTATTATTTTATATTTTTAGGTTTTTTTAGCATTGTAGACCCGAATGCTGCCCAAGATTATTTATATATATTTATATAATATTGAATTGCTATATATATTACGTTATTAATTCTAACTCTTATTATTCTTCTTATTACAAACATTGTTATAAAGTGGCACATATTATTTTGCCTCTGTTTATATAGTCTGTACATCTAATTGATTACACGAAATTCACTTTATCAACTGACGTATGTTATTTTTTCAGTCAAACGATCAGTGAAGAAAGGGACGGGGATGGAGGCTCTCATCGAGATGTTCCTAGGTAATAATACTAATATGCACGATAATTAGAAAGATTACCTAGTATTTTGTAAATGAAGACTCTTTATTACCTTTATATTTATAGTTTACGAGAGTTGATTTTATAAAACAATACGAAATATTATAACTAGAAAAAATTGTAAGCTTAAAAAGCTAAAACAAATATTCACATAAATCATTTTCGACTCGATTGATTGCAGCGGCGTGGAAGAGTTCGACTTCGACGACAGTCATCAGTTCAGCCTGGAGGAGTTTGACAGTTTGCGGCCCGAGCTCGGACTTGGCCGCGAAGAGCCAGAGTCCTGGAGCGCGGCGATGAGTCGCAAGGTCGCGCTGAAGCTCGTCGACAATAACGAGACCGAGATCAAGCGTCAGGAACACATCTACGAGTTCATACTCACGGAGAAGCATCACTGCCTCGTGCTGCTCGCCATGCAGCGCATCTTCGTCGAGGGCCTGCAACGGCATTTCAGCTTTAACTCCTCGGTGCTCGATCGCATGTTCCCCAAGCTCCAGAACCTCATGGACATACACTTTGAGTTTCTGGCGAAACTGAGGCAAAGGCAGTCCGAGAACGCGGTGGTGCCTACCATAGCTGACATACTGATCAATCAGTTCTCCGGCGATAATTCGTACGGAATGAAGAACGCTTACGGTGAATTTTGCAGCAGGCATCGGGAGGCTGTGAACGTCTACAAGCACCACCAGCAGATGGATCCGCGCTTCGCCAGATTCGTTCAGCATTGTCAGGTAATTTTTTCTTTTTGTTTATTATTGCTTCCATTGAGATACAAATATATGAGATACTTTTGAAATGAGCAATGATAAGATTATTGTACAATTAAGAATAGGTTCTTTGAAAAATTTGTAATTAATGTACTATTCTCTCATTTTTCAGAATAACCCTTTACTAAAGAAAAAGGGTATACCTGAGTGCATACTTTTTGTTACCCAGAGATTAACGAAATATCCACTTCTAGTAGAACCTTTAATTAAAGCCGGTGCTAATAAGAATGAAAAAGAAGATCTTCGTACAGCCTTGAACCTCGTCAAAGAAATATTATGTGACGTTGACGCTTGTGTAGCCGACAAAGAACGAACTGATAGAAAATTAGATATTTATCACAAGTAAGATTTTAATATTTATGCAATATTTATGCAATTAAACTGTAGTTATTATTATATTAATTAAATTATGAATTACATGTATATATTATAAACTCCGTCATAAAATTAAAAATCTTTATAATTTTAGAATCGATCCGAAGTCGTACGCAATGTACCGCGGAAAGAAATTTAAAAAGTCCGATATTCTGGCTTCCAATCGTAATCTGAAGTTTGAGGGTACGGCCTGGCTGATGCAAGGTCGAAGCAAAACAGTACCTGTCGTCGTAGTTGTCCTCACAGATGTGTTATTCTTCCTGGCTGGCGAACAGAAGTATGCGTTCTTCGTGCCCGACAATAAAGCAGGAGTTGTCTCTCTACAGAAACTGTTGGTACGTGAGAAAGCCGGCCAGGAATCACGTGGCATTTACCTTATAAGCAGCAATCCCAGCGAGCCGGAGATGTTCGAGCTTAAGGTGAGCTTTTTGATGACGTATTGACTTTTTTAAATATTTTGTAATGTTTGTATATTTAATTATTTAAGTACTAATACTTTTCATAGTATGTTGATAGCATTACTAATCAAAAATTTGACACATTAAGTACTACTAAATATTATCGTTTATAAAATTTTTTTTTTCCATTTCAGGTGAAAGATCCGCGCGACAAGCATATTTGGATTAAAGCTATCAGAGCGGCAGTCGAAGCGTGTCCGTTGGAGCCTGACAGTGAAAACTGCAATTTTATCGAAAATAATATGGTCAACGAGATAAGGGACGCACGTTCATTGTCTATATCAAAGCTGTCCTCCGAGGAAAAGCTTAGACTCGCCAAAGAAACGCATGTGCAAAGTATACTCGGTTAGTAATTATTTTTACTTTACAAAAGTATACATGTGTGAATATTTATGTAGGCAAGCATACCTATACATGTATACTGTTTTTAAACTTTTAATTTTTTAAAACATTATTATAAATTTATTTTCTTCAGCTACAAAAATTAAATAAATTATTTACTTCCTGTTCCATTTCAAAAATATACATGATTTTACTTTTTTAATTTTAATACTACGTATATTCATTGTAGATGAATTAAGAAAGAAAGACGAAGAACAAGCAGTGTTGTTTGAACAAAAGACAGAATTGCATGTTAGGCTGCATCAAGCTATTAATATCCCTAGCAGCAATGAGTATGACACCGAAAAATTAGACAAAGAATTTAAAGATATGCCTGATTATTTGAGACCTGTTCGTGGTGATGGAACTAATTCAACCCAAATGTGGCAAGAGGTATATGATTACAAAATATTGTATTAAATTATCATTTATCAAAGTCATAAAGATAAATTATTGTAAAAAACATATTTTTTGAAATACATATAACTGTGAAACATACATTATATTTATTTTATTAAGTAAAAGTTACTGTGATGCACAAAAAATTAAATAGAAATAATTTCATTTTAATTTTAGGTTCTCGAAGCTGTTAGAGAAGCCATGCGACTTGCGAACACTTTGTCATGCGGCGCAAGTGGAGGAACTCTTTCGAGAAGTTTAAGTTCTGCCGGAGAGCGGCACAGTGATGCTTATGTACCGCCATCACTCGCCGTTCCACGAAGAGCTGAGACCTTTGCCGGTTTCGATCACAATAAAGTATTTATTTTCTTTCTACTAATCTAACAGTATAATTGTTATAGTAAAGAATTAAATTTATTAAATTTACAAATTAATTTCTAAAGGAACGTTATCCATGGCGAGATTCAGTAGCATTGAACAGCACTAATCCTAGCTCGGCAAAAAACGATTCTGGAGCAAGTGAGCACGTTGAAGGTGAACCGAAAGAGGAAGACGAACTTGATGCTTACAGAGATCAACGTGAGATCGCAGTAAGATTATCACATTACGTCGATACACTCCTCTTTATGATCAGCAATCAGATGACCACAATTGAGAATTTACAAGCTCAAATGGGTGAATACAAAAATTAATTATATTACGTAAATGATCTTTAAAAGCACTATATCATTTGTGATAAATAATGTAATTTGTCGTTTATGTTTTAGCTGGCTTTAAAGAAGGTAGCATAAGCAGATCAAACAACCGACCAAATCCGAACCGTCAACTAGAAGAGTTGCGGAATCTGCAAGATCAGCATAGTCGCGAGAAGGCAGAGTTCCGTGCATGGGCTCAACAAGAGCGTGCCCAACTAGAACAGGAGCGTGCAGAAGTAAACAAACTACGAACTCAGCAACAGGCCGAGCTACGAGACCTTGAAAAGCAGCGTGATCAGCTTTATCGTAAACTCGAAGCGCTTTCGCGTCAAGGAGTCTCGCTGACCACGGCCGGGGCATCAGTTCCGGTAGTATCACATGTAGCGATGGGGTCGGGCAGCAGCGGGGAAGGTGGTAGTCAGACATCCAGAAAGAAGTCACAGACGGATGAAAAGGGCATGATCCCTCAAAACCTTTTCAGCGCTACAAACCAGCAGAAAGTTCAACAACTACCCGTCAAACAGCAGCTACCGCTCAAACTAGCAAGTGGAACTAACAACAGTAATTCCAGGTTTGTAATTTTGATGAATAATTTACAATGTATTGAGTTTAATTACAAATTCGCAGTATAGAAAAACAATTAGTTAAGTTATTATCATTACTTTTTTTCTTATATTAAAAATATTTAGTGTTAAATTTGATAAACATAAGTACTTTTGTTCTTTTCAGCAATACAAGATTTTCTATTAAATTAAAACATCATTGATGTTTTTCTTATTTAATCAATAATTTTAAATATATTAGAAGTTAAAAACAATCTGTTGTAAGTTTAAAAAACTTATAAATATTGTTTTAACCGAAATGTTTAAATTTTTAATTTTTTTATTTTAATTAGTGTTAACATAAATATTTGCAAATAATTGCAACAATAACAATAAATTTCTTTAATTAATAGTGATTAATTAACATTATTTTAACGAGAGACGTGTTTATTAATTTAGATATTTAAATTGTGTGGCTCAATTAATCCGCTTAACATACGTGATATTAATAAGATTGAGGCATGAAACTGAAAATAATTAAAAATTATTGTAAGTGGTTTATTAAATTAAAATATAACGTACCTTATATTTACAAATAAAATATATATTATTTGGATATTTATTCTTACAAAATTTAAATCTACTTACATCTTAATGCTCAAAAATAATAATCTAATATCATGATGTATAAAAATATATTTTAAGTATCATAAGCGAAATTAAATTTTATGTTCGTTATTGCTTGATTATACAGAAGTGGCAGTATAGTAAGCAACAACAGTCCCGATCGACATTCGCGAACGGGCAGCAGTCCAGCAATAGTCACCAGCTCGTCTGCCCTCTCTTCACCTGAACTTGGCACCAGTAGCACCAGCAGTAACCACCACAATAATGGTTCAAGTGCGCTCAGTCACTTCTCTATGTCAAACCGTTCCCTACGTTACACTCGAATACCTGAGCCTTATCCTCGGAAGCACCACGTTCAGCCTCAGCAACAACAACAAGCGCCACCCTCTCAACAGCAACCGCAACAGCAACAACAAAAAGCAGAGCCACAGCAACCACTTGAGGAGGAAGTGCTATTTTTGTGACGTATCTTGCGCTTTGGACGCAAGCACTTCAAATCGGCTCGCGCGTCCACGGGCGGTTCGGCAACCCCAACCTCTACTCCAACGCCTACGAGGGTAGTGGGTGTGACCGGAGGCCAGAACGAAGAGACGCAGCAGACGCCCAGGAGCCGCGTCAAGTCGTTTTGATTGCCGATTTTCTCGTCGAAGCGCGACAAGAGGTAAATTTTCATGGAGAGCATTAGACTCTGTTTTATTGAGATGTGCGAGGGATACTGGAATGAGAATTGATTTTTTTCCTTATCGACGCGGGTGGTTCGATAAATTTTGTACATTTGTAAAACTTTAGATAAGAAGATTATACGTGACCAAGGAATAAATAGATTAAAGAATTAGTTCTTAACGACGCGTTAAACTATAACTAATAATAGCACAAAACGTTTTTAGAATTTTTTGGTAACTTTTTTTATGTTTTAAAAATATTTTAAAAACCTTTTGTGGTATCTTGACCGAAATATCTTGATATCTTGGTCTACTGTTGTACAATTTGTACATAATACATACGTATATGTTACATGGGCTTGAAATATTTTATTGTGATTTATATAAAAAATTTATGTTGTAATTCTTTGAAATGTTAAGTATTATAAATTTGGTATTGTTATTTTTTTATGTTACCATGTCTTTTTTAAATTCTTATTATATGTAATTGCATAAAAATACCTTTATTTCTTATTACATGGTATTTCATTGGTCACTCGTAGAGAACATTTGATTTTAGCAAGAATTATGCAATTTATTCAACAATGAATTAATTATTATATCTAAAAAGTATTCTAAATAGGTTCAATATTAGATAAAAGATTAGATAAAAAATTATTTTTAAAAACTTTGTACAAAATTTACTTAATTTTTATGAATTATTTCTAATAAATAGTCACAAACAAAATTATTGTTACAAAGTTGTAAGTAATAATTTTGTTGTTAAAACTGTTTATTTACTAGTTATTTACTAAAAGCATCTTTGGAAGCTTTAATTCTAAAATAATTTGTAAAACAATTCAATATAAAATTGTATAAACCCAAATGATAGTATCCCACGCACATCTTTATCGGTTTCACGCGCATGAGATTCTATTGTGCTGTTAATGTTTTCTCGCATTCGCATTTGTATAAACAGACATTTATAGAAAATTGAAAATACTTGACGTAGCGATTTTTCTTATAAGGAATATTGTGCAAAAAAATGAATTGCGTAAATACCGGACGATCGACAAAAATCCGAAAAATTAAATGAAAACGAACTTATAGGGCAATAATGAAAACTTTGCGAACAGCTAGCAAATTTTCAAAGGGCTAAGCCGGATAACGCGTAAACATTTTTTCAAGGAACTAATTAAGACAAATGAATAAAAAGCTTAAAGTATTAGAGGCCAACTTGAAAAGTTTTAACGGGCCACTCTTGTTGATACTTCGCTTGTTATTATATGATACAAAAAAAAAATACAAAAAATAAATAATAATAAAAATAAGCTGACTGACAGTTCTGGATATGTCGTTTTAGACGAATCTTTTAACGAAACTAAAAAAAAAAAACAATATAAGAAAATAAAAATATGTTGCTGTTTGGTGGCGATAAAGATATAGGCAATTATAAATACGGTTATACATATATATTATTAATATGTATAAAATATGAGTGACACTTTGATTCAAATAACTCAAATCAATCCTTCTTTAAAATTGGCTAAATTTGTTTATCTATATTTTGTCAAAAGGATTTTAAATTTCAATTATAATTTTTTTCATTAAAAAAGAATCACGGTTAACTTAATGGTATGATCATACTTATTAGTTATTATTTGCCATTATTTAAAAAATGAATGAATTATAGAAAAAAATGTTTCATCACAACATATTAAAAGTGTTTCCTAAATTGTTTTATAGTAAGTATTTTACATTAAAATTCATTATCTTTTCCTTTTAGTTCAGGTATACTGCACAAATTTTATGAGCGATTGGTTTTAGTTGCTCAAATTAAATTGTCGCAATATATATACACATATATTTTTCGCGAAATGAATGAATGAAAGTGAATAAGCAACATGTATGCAATGTGTTTCCACAATAGGAATGAAATTCTTTCTTGATCTGGCATTTAAAAATATAAGCCTTTTACTGCCAATTTAAGATGTTAATTTTTTTTCTTTTGTCTAATTTTTGGCTTACTAAGTATGAGTGTGTATTTTTACCCTAAAAGTGAAAAACGTTTAGTGCGAGAAAAAAGAGATTGATAGTGAGAACATGAAAACTAAAGGGCCTAATGCATACTTTTAATAAATGCACACATAATTATCGACAGAATTATAAGAATATAATTTATTATGTTTTATATGACAGTTTTAACAAAAAATTAATTTTTTAGAATTTTGTATTTATGTTTACAAATTATTTCATCTTATACGTTAAGAATATAAATTTATGAACTGTTTCTTATTAATACATTTTAGCCGTTTAGTTAAGTATTATAGAAAGTAGCTCGAACTGTATTTTTTAATAAAGGCCTATAAAAATTAGGCTTTATATTAAGTCATACTATTCTTGTTAACATTTCGATATAATATTATCAATACATTTCTTATTAATTTTTTTATTATTAAAAATTAACTGATAAAGTAAGTACCAGTATGTCATTTTTTCACATTTTTTAAAACAAAAAATAATATAACATAAAGAATATCATCAAGAAATTATAATATAAAAATATTTTTTTTAAATCACATTTTATTATTTTATGAAATTATTGATCATTTAATCATGAGATTATATATTTAATATATTTTTCATTAATGTAATTTTTACATTTAATTTCTGCAAAATTGTTTATTTTCTAAATAGTTCTGTCGATATGCACGTTATCCACTTTAGATTCTTTCCCCATTGATATAAAGTTCCATTTATTATACTCTTTACGACTGTTTACTGCATTTATAAAAGTGTGAAGATTTAGAACGTATCATTTAGTATATATTCTATGGCATTAGTTCTATTACTATTGTGAATATTAATTTAATGTCAATCGATAGATATTTTGAGCCAAAAAAAGAAGGAAACATAGCGATTTATAAACAATCGACCTTTACTTTCTTTGCATTCTAATGGCAATCTTATAATGTACTTAATTAATCGCGTTTTTATTCCAATCTGTTAAACTTGAGCGAAAATTTTCTCGATAATTTGTATATAAATTATATGTAAGTTATATATTATATTCTATAGTATACCGTTTATCGATTGATGAAGGGAACGTGTTGTATACATGTTCCAATATATAACACGTGCGAAAAAATGACGACACTTTATCGCATGTCTGTAAATGTACTGTACGGTAAAGTATTTCTTATACTATACTTTTTAAAAGAAACAATATTTTATTATATACATAATATAAAAAGAGAGAAAGAAAAAGAAACGACAAAGCCGAGAAGTCAAATTGCGAAATTTGTGCCAATTGACGAAACGATAATAGTCGTTCAGACAAGAAGAAAAAATAACAGGAACAAGAACGGTGAGAAGGTATTATTGGTTATTACAAATGCATATTTGTATCATCTCTTGTTCTTCAAATATTTATAGATATATCAACCTATATTATTTTTATCGCTATTCTTATTTCTATTACTTTCTCTTTTTATAACGACCTTAATTTGATTCTATTTTTTCAATAAAGTATCATTTTATGATTTTTTTTCGTATATATGTTTAATGTGCGCTGTTAAAAAAATTTGTACAAAAAATGTAATGTAAAGAATTGATTGGCAAAAAAACTAATTCACGCGTTCGACATTTACTTCAGATTCATCCACTGCCACTCTCACGTTTTTAAATTTCTATATTGTACTTTATTGTATTTATATATATTTTTTTAAAACGGATTATTTGACCGATTATTCCTCGCGACCGAATTAAGGAAATACCTGTATAATTTCATTAAAGTTTGCGATTTTTTTTATACACTAAAGAGAAGTCAGTAAAAACTTTGGTTTATAAATTTTTTAATTTTTAGAAGATACGCTTTAAATATATGTTGTACATTTATTGATATTTTAAAAAATCTATTTTACTTTTACTAAAGACTCTTTAATTCGTCATACAAATATGGTATTAATATTTATTCCTTTATTGGTTTCTCTTTATTACAACCAGTATAGTTTTTAGTTAAAGTATTATTGAGAGAAAAAAATATGTGAGTGAAAAATGTAATAAAAAAGTATTCTCAATCGCTAAAGATAATATAAAAATACTTAATAAAGAAAATGAAAATTGTCTTTCTACTTAGTATATTGTGAGACAAATCAATTTACCGAATAAGATGTAAGCTAAGTCGCACAGTGTGCAATATAGGGTCAAATCAATTTTTTTGTCAATCAAGGGCGAGTGCGATGACAGAAGTAACAAAACATAAAAATCTATTAATATTATAAGCAAACTTAATATAAAAAACGATGGAAAATAATGAAAGATATTTCTCAATCACGATGACAATAGACTATATAACTTTAATTCCAGTACAGTGTTATAAATATGCGAAAGATCTACGAATAGTGAATTGTTATAAAGAGATTTAACAGAGGGCGTATATATATAAAAAAATATATATATATTAAAATAAATACTTTGTTGTTACAGCGTCATTGCGTGTGCATAAGTGATAATGCATTTAACCGTTGTTAGTTGTCTAACAACGAAATGAACTCAGTTTTATCCTATGGAGAAATGAAGTCCTGTTCGAATAATGTTGCAAAAATGAATTATACTTGTGTTTAAATTCAAGACTGTACATAAGCATTTTAACATTGGACATCAAACATTCATTATTACATTTCCAATTTCCAATTATTAATTACGTATAGGTAAACTAAAATGCATAATTTGCATATGAAAGTAATTAGAAATACGTTCAAAATAAATTATTTCATTTATATTTTAGTAAAACTTTTATTGAACTTAAAATTTTTCAATAGAGTTCTCTTTTTTAGCAGTGATGCTCTATGTTGTTTTCGATTCCATAAAATGACTCATTAGAATAAGGAAGATAAATACCTACATTCATTATTGAGAGAAAAAGAGCATTGTATGTTAAAAATATATTTTTTAAGTAAATCGAATTTGCAAGCAATTGAACTAAATGATCAAGAACAGGACTTCATTTTTAAATCTTAGTATAAAAAATACAATATATAATATGTACGACTGCGACAAAAAATTAAGAATTATTTCTCATCGAGTCAAATTACAACATAATCATTCCTAACTACATAAAAGTAAAAACTTTTTAAACTTAGGATGTATTAAGATTAAAGTTAGATCATTAACACCGACTCGTCATACACTTTACTCTTTACTCGTAATGAAGAAAATAAAGTTAAAACTCTCATCACTTTAAAGTAATTTCAAAAAAGTTCGAATCCTCAATCATTACTAACTACTAGTAAAATATGGCCTATGGTAGTCCTTTAACTTATAAAACTTAAAATGTTAAGGCGCAAATGGACGAAAATGAAGCAAATTATTGTGAAGAGTTGCAGTACAGGGGAAAGGTATTAACTGAGATTATTTTGACCGTCTTCAATTAAAAAATAATAAAAATTATAAAATTTCATTAAAAATTGATTGAGAGTATAGTTTACATAAAGTAAAACTTTCCATTTGATCATCGCTTATTTTTTTAAACGGATTGTTCGATGAAAGAGACCAAATGGGATCTTATATTTTTAGTCTCGTGGGTAATGCTCATGAAAACTATTTTTATATATTATACTCTGTAACTTTTTCGATCTAAATGAAGATAAAAAAAAAATCATAATTGTGATAACTGACTGTAAAGATCGTTTTTCGATAGTGTAGAACAATTGATTATTGCCTTAAGACTATTCAACTGTCATTTTCAATATTTTTTTTAAATAATTTGAAGCACGATAAATGTATTTGCAAATATAATTTACAAATATATTTATAGCTTTTATTTTCAAAATGTTATATGAACCTTGGTAACAATGTTATTAAAATATTTTTTACATTGTATACCGTTTAATATAAATTTTCTTTTATTTATATATATGTTAATATTTTAGCTACTACTAAGTCGTGTATTAAAAAACAAAAATCTAAGGCTCTTTGATTAAAATATTAGGTAAAGCACATATTTACAATATTTTTAATATGATGGGAAAGTCTGTATCTAAGACTATTTGTAACATTCTGATTAGTAATACGTTATAGTATGCATTTAATATAATAATTACAAGTTGCTAATAGTACTGTGCTAATATTTACTCCACTTTGAACTGAACTATAAAATAATAGACTGACTATCGCATTTAATATTATGCAAATCTTATTTTATTTCTCCTAGTATAACATTTTGAAATACAAGAGTGCTATTTTAAAATTAAAATATATCAAATTAGCCATGAATTTATTTAATTAAATTTATAATTAGTTAAATTTTTTATAGTAAACACGGCTAAACCATCAAAAAATATTCAAAATGACAGATGTTTTATCTTAAAAAATATCTGTTTCTACATAAGCTACGGAGATCTTTCTCATTTTGATGTGATTCGATATGACGACTCAAAAGTAAGCGAAAATTTCAATTAGTATTGAAGAAAAATGTAATAGTTTTTTAAGTGTCGCTAGAATTTTGTTTTTAGTAGCAAGTCTTTACTGGAATATGCATCGTACAATAGTAAAAAAAACTAACTAAAAAAAAAAATAATCTGCGATTATCGTGCGCTATATATATTTTTGGATAAATTAAAGAAACGCCTTTTTTTCGAAACTTTATCCTTGTTAAATCTTGTATAATTATAAATCGATTTACTCGCGACTCTGAGTAAAGAAATTCTAACAGAATCAATGTGAAAAATGTTGATTGCCTCGAAGCCTCTAGACGGTAAGTCTATATACTTTGTATGACCGATCGTAAGAATTGAGCGACGCATTTGTTATAAATACTGTAAAGTTGGCTTGCTAAGTACTTTTCTTCTTTTTCCTAGTAGATATTATATATACATATATATACATAAAAATACATTACTTTTTTCACATTTGTTGAAGTATGATGAACTCGCATTCCATTCTATACTTATAACACGTGCTACGTTTTCGATTGTTATGTCATACATTGTTCAGTAAAACTAGCCACATAAGAAACAAAATAATACTTATTTATTATAAATGTACATAAAACTGTTATTGTAATAAAGAAGATTGTAAAAGGGTAATATACAATTAAAAATGAAATCATACCTTATTTCTGACCTTTCATTTAATAATCTTACTTTTTATATATTCTACAATTCATGCATAAATAATCATTTGATTAACATTGAAAAAAATATTTTTAACTTATGTTTACAAGTCTATAATTACAACAATAGTAACAATTATAAAAGTGTGATAAATAAATTATAAATTATAAAAATTAAACTAATAATCTGCAAAAAGTTGTATGGCAGGTAATATAAAAAAAATAATGTGCAATCTTAATAAATTTAATTCAATTTTACACTTATAATAATCATTTTTTTTATATTTTATAGAGGTTTTATCATTTACAAAATATTAATCTAATTTTTATATATTAAACAACTTTGTGCAGCTTTAATACGGTTTGGTCCTGTGATTTTTATCACTGCGACTCTTTTCCGCTCCAATTTTCGCTGGCCGTTTGTGATTCGCATTCCTCTGAATAAGAGGCGGCTCGGTTTGCCTCCAAATATTGACGATACCTGCTTCACCCCCTGTGACTAAGCAGCCACTCTGAACAAAAAAGAACAAAATTGTTATTTAAACAATAAATATTACTGATTCAATTTTTAATAACATATTTTATTTGTAATATTTAAAAGAATAAATATTTTAGAATAAAAGAGTATTAAAGATTTATTTTATTTGCAGAATAAAAATTTTTTTACCTTTTCATGTAACCAACTATCGCGGACGATCTGTTTATTTCCTGATACATTGTAGTACGGCTCCAATTGGTTTTTTCCAAAACTTAAACATTTTAGGAACTCTCTTAAATAGAAAAAGTATAAATTAAATTATTACTTTCTGCAAAATAACCTTTCTATTAGTTTAAAATAGCTCAAATGGATAAAATAAAAAAAAATGATTGCTTTCATCATATACAAAATTATTTCCGATTTGAAAAGTCAAGTCTTACCCTTTTGTTGTGCTCAAACCTGCAAGCAAGTAAGGATTACCAAATGTACTTGGAGCATGTATCCGTACTAAGTAACAACTATCTGGATCGTCGTTCTATAATATAAAACATTTAATTTATTAAATATTGAATTAATATATTAAATTTAGATACTAATTAATAAAATATTTAATTACTTGCGACAAAGCAAGATCGCTTCTGTCAAATTTATTATAAGGGGTAGCATCTTCACAGTTCCAAAGTTGTAGCGAATGTGTATGAGTTGTACACCACAAGTTATCGTTCGTAAGCCATCCTATTCGATCCTTGAAATAAAAAATGAATAATTTAATAAAAATTTTAATATTTTCTTTTTTATTGTATATTGTGAATTATTTTAAAATGAGAATGTAATTTTAGTTATAAAAAAAAGTAGATTTTAATGAAGTTCTCTTATAAAATACATACCACTGAGGATTCTGTATTTAAAGAATATGTCAAAGCCGAGTCTTCTGAAGTTTGCGTTAAGTCAAAAACATTAATAAGACCATCTGTACTACCAGACGCTAGTATGTCTCTTTTACTAGTATGAAATGCTAAGGTGGTAATGTCGTCCATATGTGATTCCCAGTAACCCCCGAGTAGATTATTCTTGCCATTGAGTTTAGAATTACTATATCTTATGTCCCAGAATAATATAAAAGCATCTCCTCCAATGTGTTCAGTTCCACCAGCTATCAGCCTCTCATCACAGCTTATATCAAAGCTGGCGAGAGGCTTAACTTTCCCATCCTCTGTATTATCTGCAACCAACATCACAGTCAACAACTACACTACATTAGACATTTCAAAAACCTAAAAGCTACAATACGCACCTTTGAATTCAGCTATGACCTTGCCCTTCGCTCGCAGATCACAGGCAGAAACACTCCCATCGTTAGAAGCAGTGTAGATAATATTTCGAGAGTTCGGACTAAACTTCAGCCCCACAATAGTCGACTGGTTATGCTTCAGCGTGGCCACTTTATTAAAAGCCTCCCCAGCCGAGTAGACGACGCAGGAGTGATCGGCCAGTGCCACTCCGATCCTGAACTCAGACTCGCTGCAACAAAAATAACCACACCATCAGCGAGCGCATCAAAACAAACCAAAACCCCAACAATAACACCTACCTCTGAGTGCCGCACAGACCGAGCACGTAGTTCTCCTCGTCGGACGACACCGTCTCCTCGACGGAAACAACAAACTCGCCTTTGCTCTTGGCGAGCCTCGGCTTGTCGGGCGGCCTCCTCGTGCCATTCTCCACGCTCAGCCTCTTCAGAGACTCGACGATCTTCGCCATTATTGCGCCGCGCCGCTTATGTTTTTTGTTTACCTCTCGCTATATATATCAGCAGGTGATTTTCGCCGCTAGCATTCGGGATAGCTGGTTGAGGAAGCTGCGCGGCATTCGGTTTTTTTGAGAGAAAGAAGAACGATGGGTGTTTGTGTGTAGGTGGGCTAAATTGGATTGTATTGATGGGCGCGAGCTACCTAACCTCGCCTTCCATCGCGGCAACACATGTTTGAGTGTGCCAAAACAAATAGCAGCGGTGGTGAATATAGAGACTGCTGGAGTTTGTAGATGCAGAAGGCTTGATGTTGAGATTTTGCTGTGGTTTTTGAAGTTTAGTTAGCTTTAGTTAGAGGAAGTTTTTATCGAATTGTTAATCGAGGGTTGGAATCTACGACTCTGGAAGTATGTGATTTGTAGCTTTTCAGTTCGAGGTTATACTGCGTAGGATCTTCGTGAGGGGAGCGACGGCAACTTTAGGATTTTTACCGTGGTAGCACTGATATTTTGAAGTTTCGAACGTTACTCGGATTTCCACAATAGAGATGGATGTTTACAAGCGGCTTCTCGCTGGGGACTGAGATTTAATTTTGCGGCTACGAGTAATTGTTCTTCCGAGGTTTGCTTATTTCTGATAATACCGGAATCTACGGGAAATTGAGAGCAAAGATGTCGTTGAACAAGCGCAGATGGGCCAACGATCTTATGGATTCGTTGATGGATTTTCAAAGTGAGTACTTAGACTATAGCGAGGCTGAAACGCATATCTTTATTTACATCTATTGTCTGTAAATTTGGTTTTGCGGTGCACGGACCGGATGTTTTTCGTATGAGTAATGCCTTATTTGGTACGTTTATGCGAAAGTTTGTTTATTTATCGATTGGTTTTTTTAGTTTTATGGTATTATAACCTGTAAAGCGATGACCGTTACGCTCGGCGAATTCAAATTTGCGAATAATAATTTTTTTTTATTTCGTTGTTTGTTTTTGGAGAGATTTTTATGTTTGCTTAGTTTAGGATTATTTAATAATATTAGCTTAAGAAATCTAATACATTATCCATTAAATCTTTTGAATTCAGGTAGAGAAGGATCAGATTTAGCAGTGGATTCTTTAGAGGAGAAAACTGTTACAGATGTGTCTGCTGATTCATTGAATAAAAGCTCAGACATCACATCAATGATAGCTATGTTAAACTTAGATAACAGTCAAAAAGTCACTGTAAGCCATCAAAAGTCCAATACAAAGATCTCTATTACCAGTGAAGAAATAAACACTTCTAGCTATGGATCCGAACAAGATAGTGCTTCAAATAATGTGTTGAATCTAAGTATGATTGAAAATTGCTATTTAGCAACGGAAGAATCAAATTCAGCATCAGCAGTGGAAGAAGATTTAAATAGGAGTATGATAGAAGAAATTAACGATTTAGATAAGACTTCAAGTACAACTCCAGCTCAGTTTGGTCATCTGTTTAACTTAAACGAAAGATTAACAGAAAATATTACTTTAAATTCTGATAGTGGAACTATCAAATTATCTTCTTGTAATTCCAGTAATCAATGTAGTTCAGAAGCAACATCAGTAGAAAGCCAAATAAACTATCATTCAAGATTATTACAAAGTGCAACTCAAAACATTAATTGTATTTCATATGAAACAGATAGAGTAACAGACAATATTACATTAAGTTCTGGTAGTGAAACAATAAAACTGTCTTCTTGTAATTCAAGTTCTGTTCAAAGTAACGATTATTTATTAAGGATGTCTGAAGAAGTAGCACAAAGCAAAGATTGTGACTTAAATGAAAGAGTAATGGAAAATATTACATTGAGTTCAGGTAGTGAAACAATAAAACTATCTTCTTGTAATTCAAGTACAACTCGAAATAGTTCAGAATCACAGTCAGTAGAAAATCAAAATAATTATTATTTATTAAGAATATCTGAAGAAGTAACACAACACTGTGATTGTAAAATGAATGAAAAAATAATGGAAAATATTACTTTGAGCTCAGACAGTGGGATAGTTAAGCAACTATCTTCTTGTAATTCAAGTATGTCTCAAAATAAAGCACAATCAAACATTGTGGAAAGTCAACCTAATCAGTATCTAGCAGAAATTGTAAATGAAGGTAAGGTATGAAGGTATTATTATATTTTAATATAATGATACTAATTGCAAAATAAATATTGCAAAATATTTTATATAAAAATAATAATATAGTTGTAATAGAATTATAAATTATAAATATATTTAAAACTAACATTTTTTTGTTTTTTTTTTTATTTAGATCACAATAATCAAAGATTTTTTTCATCACCATTTGAATTTTCAAAGACTGCTGAAGAAATCATATCAGAAATGAATGAACCTGATGTCTGGGAAGCATTATTGGCATTAGAACAAGCTTTATCTCCAGTTGAAGACTTCAATCAAAGTTGTCAAGAGCAACATCAAGATCAGGCTCATGTATTAACTAGATTATCTCAGAAATTTAAGGAAACTCCAAGCAGATTTACGGAAAAGTTAGTTTCAATATTAGAAGATTCTGTAATATCTTTGGAGTCCCCAACAAAAGAAATTCATAAACATGATGCACATAACAGTTCTGGAATTAGTTTACATAGAATGACTGGCGAATTTCGAAAACTCTGTAAGTTCATAGAAGATGAGTCAATGCCAGAATGGGCTCCATCACTAATGAATATGACTACTTATTTGGAAAAAACAGAAACTCCAGAATATGAAAAGAATAAAAATGTAAATAATGAAACACCAAAAAATATGTTAAGATGTATCAAGGAAACCCCAAAACAAAATAAAGCATTTCAAAACTATGCCACTCCAAAAAATCAAATTAGATTAAATACTGATACACCTATTAAGAAATTTACTCCTAGTGCAGATAAGTCTTTTGAGTACTGGGAAAAGATTTGTAACATGATGTGTGAAAATCAATCTAGTTCTAAAAAGAAAGCAAAGAATAGGAATAGCCTTTGCGCTCGAGAATCTGCAAAACATGTAAATGAAATACTGTCGATTTGCGAACGTCAATTAGCTTCACTGGATGATAGTACAATTGACATCCGAACTTCTGAACCTTGTAAAAAAACCGATAGTGAATTAAAACTAAAAGTTATTCAACCTCAACGATCGAAGTCTGCATCTAAAGTATTTCCGAGTACTGATGAAAAAAGAAACTGTTCACCAGATAAAAAATGTAGCAGTCGACGAATAGATAAAAAGCTATTTTTTGATGACGATGTCGAGTCTCCAAATAAAAGTGAAAGGCACATTTACAATGAAGATTTTTACAAAGAAAATGTTGATTTGACAAATGAAAGTGATAATTTAGAAGACAGTTTTGAGTTTCTAAGAAATAGAGAATTAAAAACTAATGTACAAAAATCATTTGAGGATGATTATGAGTTCATGTTGCCCAGTTCAAAAGAAAGACATGAAAAAGTAAATACAGAAAATCTTTATAATGATAACGATGCCGATTGTTCGTTACTTATTGAATTGGCTAAGAGGCGTCAAAGATGTTTAGACACCGCTAAATTAATGTTAGAAATTGACCGAGAAGATCCTATTACAAATGAGGACAGCAAATGTTTAGAAACCCTTTACAAATTAGGCGTACAAGATAAAACATTCGCCGAGGTCGAGGAAGACACTAAATTCTTAAATACGCTTAATGAATGTTTGGAATACAAAAAATACTTCCGCGATAAAAGTAAACCGCTAATAAATATGCTTCAAAAATACGATTCTCCAGATGATTTGAAAAAGAAAACGAAGTCGGTGATGAGATGTAGTAAATCGTCAACTCGGCCGCAAACGTCAAACATAATTACAAAGAGCAAAATTTCCACGAAAAATAAGCCACTATTAGAACCGAAAAATACACTTAAAAGTTTACACGAAAGAAAAATGACACCCAGAATCATTCCAAAAACTTTACCAAGATCAACTCCAAAAGTGCAAAAGAAAATTTCACCTTTATCAAATGTACAACAGGTAAAAATAACTCCAAGGGTATCTTCCAAGTCAGTAATTAAAGTAAGTCCAGAAGTCAATACGAGAGTTACGCAGTCGCAAAAGAAAATCTCTCCAAAACTAACATCGAGACCTGTGACCAAAACTCCTCAACCAGACAACAAGTCTACGCAATTAAACAAAGTCACGCCAAAAGCAACGCTCAAAATAACGCCTAAATCCGATCAAAAGAGATTTACTCCAAAGCTTTCGGTTCCAAAGGTTGTGCAAACTTCTGAAGATGTAGATAGTCCAAGAGAACACTTGGCCGAATTGTCGCCAGTAATTTGCGAAAAGCGCGAGTCCAGCATGACTCCAAAATCATCACCAAAGGTGAAATATTTCGCAACGCCTGGAAAAAGCCCATCTACTGCTATACTGGGAAGAAGAAAGCCATTAACTTACTTTTCGGACTTAAGGAGACCTACGCCGCAGAAGATGACTTATGATAGTGTTAAGTCACCAATCAGCCTTTACATTAATGGTACAGATACTGAGCTGATTCAGAATGCTCAGACTCGAATAAACGATCGGTTACTTACACCCATATCCAATGAAGTTGGAAAAAGCCCAAAACTCAAGTTTAAACTTTCTTCGAAAGAAAATAAGGTAAGATATTGTACATTTATTTTTTTTTATTGTGTATTGTACATTTAGTTATATATGTATGTTTATTAAAAATAAAAAAAAATAATAATTATTTAATAATAATCTAATTTTATTCACAGTCGCCAGTCGTTAATGAAAATATTGTTCTACCAACTGTCAGATATGAGGCGGCTAAAAAAGTTCGTCTGGTAAGAAATATGCAAATAAGATGAATTTATTTTCCTTTTGTACTCATATGATGAATAATTTTTTTTTCTTCTTTTACAGATTGACGATAAATCTTCATATTCCCCATGCTCAATGACACCAAATTCCGTTACGAAGAAGTTGCTTGGGCCTATTGAAAACACCGTTGTCATTCGACATGAAGGTAATAAAAGAAATTATTATAATTCTGAAATAATTAATTATATTTTAATTAAATCCTTCTATGATTTAGGTCGAGTCATAGAATACAGTCCTAAATCTCAGATTTTGGACTCGGAAACGTCTATTCGCTTTCAAAAAATGGCTGAGAAAACGTCATCGTTGCGGAAAAAGTATGTGTAAGATACTTAATCATGTTTTAAATTTGTTAGTTCTAAATATTAAGTACTAAGTTAAGAGTGCTTTAAATTTGTTAATTTTTGTAAAAATAACAGTAAGTGAATAGTTTGATTTTAGAAAAATGTGTAATTTAAAATGCTGACCCTTATAATAAGATTTTTTTACTTTAAAACGCAATTGTTTTTTACTTTGTCACAAAATAATTTCTAATTACTAACTTTTTTTACATTTTTGATATATTTATAATAAATTATTAAAAATGACAATGTGTGTATTAATATCATCCCTATATATAATAATACTCCAATTTTTGCCTTATTCTATAAAAACGAATTTGTTAACTAATACAATTTTTAAAAATCTTATTTAGAATAAAAGAAAAGGACGTTCATAAAGTTTTGGTTTCAATTTTATTTTGAATAATTTATATTTTTTGTTTACTTCTATTTATTAAACATAAATATTTTTCACTAGTTTTTACTTTTAAATGTTTGGATCCTTCTGAATAAACAAATTAGACTAGAAAGTATAAAATTTAGTCTTTGGCCTTACAGAGACGTGTTCTAATTAGATTTCCATATAATTTTAGAAACCCTTTCATTTTTAAATTGTTTTTTATTGCAGATTATAGAACTGACAATTTATATTTTATTTAATTTACTTTTACTATTTTATAATCAGATACACAAACTTTTATGTATTTTATCGGTTTTTCCGGTTTCGTTTGGCTATTAATAAACATTGTGAGAATCGATTGTTAAATGGTTTATAAAACTTTAATACAAACGGTGTTTCTTTTAAATAATGGTAAAGTTATCGAAATTTTAAAATCAATTATTATACTAAAATCTATTTTATTTAATTCTAAATTGAAAAATTTTAATCTATATACTTAATAACTCATTGATGAATAAAGTTAATACTTTATCAGTATCAATATATTTCAAACACTTTTTAATTCCAAAAAATCGTAAAGTTTAACTTTAAAATATTTTTATAGATTCATTTGTCTATGAAAGTGACATCCATAATGAGAAAATGTTGTTGTGCAATGCATACGTATGAAATATCATTCAAATAAAATTCAAAAGTATTATATAATGTCCAGCAACTTGAGAAAATGAAATTCCTAACACTACAAATCATCAATTATAATTCCATTGTGACTATCCTAGAAAAGAACTACCTGTTGCCGTGATCTTTTTCTGCCAAAAAATTATTTTGCACGTGGTCAGTTTAGAAACATCTAGAAAAAGGCAGAAAGTTCGCATTAACGATGAGTCGTAAATTGCGTTATCGAATTGCCTACATGTCGTCGATGCGTAACCTTTCGTGTAGTGTGCAAGGCACAAAGTACTGGAAGCTGCACAGTCACGTATCAATGATTACCAGCACCCCTCGACTAGCTTCAGCAATTGCGTCGTATATACAGCGAAATTACGCAAGATTTTTGAAAATTTAAAAATGAAATAAAGGAGATATTTAAATATGAAAAGTTGGCAGAAATAAAATAGTTTACGTTAGATTATAAAATTTAACATTTAAAAAAAAGTTAATATATTAAAGTCTTATTACCCGGCAAATAACTAATTTTTTTTTTTAAATTATTACAGTTTATTAACAAATGTAATTTTAATAATAGTCACAACAAACTCAAAACTAAGTAGAAGTTTAATAACGCATAATTATATCATTCACATATTTCCCGAAACTCCATAAAAAAAGCTTATAGTAAAAGAATTAGAGACATTTACATCTAAACAAAAATCTTAACCAAAATCCTCAAAAATAAAGCAAAACAATTCCAAACTACAATTTAACTTCATCCTCAACAAAATCTCAAACCAGCTCCAAAACCACTTAACAAAAAAAAAAAATCTCAAAACAAACTCCAAAATGAAATATACTTACCCGGGGCCCCGAGTTCACTACGCACTTCACTGACCGCATCAGGAGCGAGTGCAACCCCCGGCCAGGGATGGGTCTTTCCTCTTTTTTGCACACGGCACGCTCGACTGCACGAGGCACTTAGCCTAGGCTTGCACACGACGGTATCTTGCGGGGCGATAAATTCAAATGCTCGGCGCTTCAAGCGCCAAGTTCGATTTTGTTCGTGCACTGAAGAACAAGTGGAAAACTGAATTACCTACCGGGAAAGAAGGAAGACTAATCTGGAAGCCATGGAGAGCGAAAACAAGAATTGTGAGTATATGATGAAACTTTTATATTGGCTTTGTTCGGTGTTATTGAGATCGGGGATTTTCCGTTTGCGATGCTGTTATTCTGTACTAGACATATGTTGAGATTATGTTATTTGATATTTATTTTTCGATAATTTTTGAAAAATTACGTTTTTATACGAAGATTTTAAATTGGAACTGTTATTTTAAATACTTTCCTTTTAAAATTTTTTTTATTAGTCCAAAGTAGTACAATATTATAATGATGAAATAAAGAGTTATTTTTTTAATTTGATTTTTTTTATTAAAGCAATGAATATTTGCTATTTTAAATTTAT
>JAPYZB010000141.1:0-28296 GCA_030522745.1 Eupelmus kiefferi | reverse complement strand
ATGTATTTATATTATTCACCTGTGAATAATTATGACTATAAAAAATGAATGAAACTAAAATGGAACTCACTAAAAATAAAATTCTTCGATCCGAAAGTGTTAAAGCAAACGTTAAAAATTTCAAGTTTTACATTTTACTTCTTAAAAGATCATATCGGAGTTTTTATACTTCAACACAAAAAATCAGTATTTTCTTTAGCCTCGTCCTCAAACTGAAGTAAGTATAAACAATTCATTTTACTCCGAAAAAACGAAAATAAATTCTCAGGGTGTCGAGTGCTTTGTCTTTCATGAAAAGGCCATGAAATACCGTGAGTAAAAATTTAAGACTAATTGTAAGTGCAAAGTCTACAAAATGTGTTATAGCAAACAGATTTATCCGGTGATATTTCATTATTTTTTTCTTCACTTTAAATGAAGTATTTGTATTAATGCCAAATTAAACTAATAAGAAAAGTAGTGAAATTGGTTTTGGGTGACGAGTAAAAAAATATTACGACATCGATACGTAACCGTTTCGCGTCATTCAAAGAGAAAAGAACATTGGTGATGAAAAATGAACTGCTAAAATAATTTTTGTATCATAACTTTTAATAATGTTAATGGTATAAATATAAACTTTATTGTGAAAATTGAGTTATGTTAGCGTATTAGTTTTAATAAATTAGTAGCTCAAGACTAAAAACTAAAACATAAAAAGTATGTCGAAATCTTTATATCGAAAATAAACCATTTTATAATAGAATTCTATATGTTTAAAAACCTTTTCTCAAACTATTATATATATTAGTCTTTGTTAATAATAAATTTTATTACCAAATTTTTAAGAACTCTGAACTATTATTATTAAAATATAATTCAAAGCAAAAAACAAAAAAAAAATTATCTTGTATTATTCAATGCAACGACTGTTCACAAATACAAAAAACTTTTTAAATATCGCAACACGAAAATGGCAACAAGTAAGTTTATGTTTTTCTGTGTTTTCTCCGAATTTTACCTTCTCTTCAACAAAAGGAATCAACTAAACGCAGTCTTTTTATTTGAGAAAACCAAATCACGCGGAAGATTGAAAACAAAAAACAGCTACTTAATGCGCATAAAGTAGCTTGGCAGACGTGAGCGGGGCGAGAAAATTTTCAAAAACAAAAGAAAAGTGATTACTTTTCTTTGTCTTATGCAATGTAGATGTGTACTATCGGAACAATGCAAAAAGTTGCTTATTATTTTTTTATTACTTTAACCGAGTTTGTACCTGATTTAGTTAATCTTTAATTTTCGTCAAATTCAAATTGTATTGTAATAATGGAGTCAATTTCAAATAAGGAATAATAACTATTACAAAAATGACTTTAAATGCGATATTTAAAAATATAAAAGATGATGTCGTGAAGTAATCTTTTCTGAATGTTATAATTAGTCTGTAGTAATAATTTCAAAATAATTTTTTATAAATAAGTTTCTATTATCTAATTAAAGGAAATTAAAATTCGAATTTATAAATATTGAGTTATAACTTCATTATTTTTTAGGAAAAAGAATCAGAATAAAAACAAATTTACTATAGTTTTTAAACTTTATTTTAATTCTTTTTATTTTAATATGATATTTTTATAGACTATATGTACATAAGGCTGTATCAAAATAAGAGCACCATTTACGAAGTAAACGCGAGCCTCTTAGAAATATTATTTCATATAATTTCTACTATTTCATTTTTTCCGATAGATAGTTTTGTAAGATTACGCGCTCATCAAATACATACATGTGCATACGTACTATCACCCACATTTTATATCCGAAAAATTACAGGTTATTCAAATCATACATTTATAGCTTTGACTGGTCTAAGTGCAAAGCATGTTGTTTTTTATTTCACAAAAAACATTTATTTACAGTTTCTTTTTTATTGAGTTCTCTAATTCCCTTACGAACTAACAATTAACTTATTGTTTAATTCAAGTTTACTTAACTTGTGCAACTTCACAATAAAATTTTTTTGGTCATCTTTCCATCCATAAGATTTTCCTTCCATCAATACTTCTAAATTCATAGCACTTTTTAAATTAACGCAATACAGCGAACTTTTAAAAGCTTTTATTGCAACTGTAAATTCGGTCAGCAAAAAATAAAGTACTATGATTTCTTTTATATATTTTATATATATATAAAAACTATTAATTTTGTTTTTTTTTTTTAATAATTAATCTCAAATTCTTTTATAAGTTAGTACCAAACAAAAAAATCTAACCGTCTGACTAAAAATTATATTTCATCGATTTGAAATAAAGAGGCAACATGACAAATAAGAATATGTATCATACTAATTTTTTTGTTGACCTTTTTTCTAAGTTATATACAATACTTAGAACATTAATTATCAGTTACAGTATGAGGAAATTTATTGTTAATTGTTAAAGACCGACTTTATGCACAAAATTTACAATGTGTGCTTTACGAAGTATAAATAAAAATATCGAGATAAACTTTTTATTTTTACATTATATTATGAGTACAAGTCTACAACCTTTACTGAATTATACTAAAATTTTCCAATGATTGATTAACAAGTTTGAAATAAAACCACTTTGTTTATAAGTGTTTTGATTAACAAATGGAACTAAATAAATTTTTAATCGAAAATTAAAATAAAAATAATGATCAATTGTTAACACATTAAAAAAAAGAAATAAAAATAAAAGAACATTTTCTAATAAAATATACTTAGTTTCTACTTAGAACTAAACCTTTGAAATTTTTTTTTATTGTAATCTAAATTATGCAGATAAGCTTGCGTAAATTATAAGACATCTGCAATATAGGCATAAAATCAGAATAAAATTTATAAAATAAGTATTTTTTAGATTATTATACTTTATTCATATAGTGCATAATAGTGTAACCCAAATCTTTGCAAAAATACAAAATCGAAAACTAAAAGACATTTTGTAGTAATAGTAATACTTTAATAGAAGTTGATTCCAAAATACATTTTTAGTTTTTAAAATTTTTCTTTTAATTTTATGTAATATTGAAATCAATTTTAAGTTTTAGTATTAAGCATAACAGTCGATAAAACAGAAACTAATTTTTGCAAAGGTTTAGTACCACCGATATCCTGTATTTATCAGATGTTGGTAAATTTCAGTATTTAATTGAAATACTTATACTTTAACATTTTAATGTACATTTGAATCGAATTTGAAGAAAAAATTAGATACATTACGCATTTGTTTAAAATATACCGTAATTTATGTCATTTTATTAAAAATTTTAATGAAAGTTTTTACTTCATTCTTATTTTACACGACTAGCAAAATGACATAAGTCGTTGTATATTTTAGAATTAAAAAAATTCAAGAAAAAACTTATAAAATATAACTTATTAATCTGATTTTTGCCTCAAAACTTAATAAGAATGCACAAATCAAAAAATATTTTAGCTGATTAATAACAATTTAGGCAATTTTAGTTCGTAAGAGCAACTTTTACTCCTATAAAAATGTATTTATTTTCACTACAATGAAATAATTTTCTTGTGTCTTACGAAAATGGTGTCGGATCTAGTATAACGTATTTTATTTATATTTAATCTTATTTACAGTCTATGAAAGTATTTGATTTCTCATATACTTTTATAATATGTTATATCCCTTTTACCTTATGTAAAGAGTTTACAATGTAGTCTTTTTTGTTTTTTCATAAACATTTGTCATCGACAAGAAATACATGCTAAATTTTTTTATCGCTTCAGAGAATAAGATCACTTATATAATTTATCTTTACAGTTTTAATAAATGTATAATTATATACATTTGTTTACATAATTTAAACCACCACGATGACTTATAAAATCTCGTAATATTTTTCTACTTCAATTTAGAAAAATCGCTTATTCGTTATTTTTATTTACAATCATATTGAAAAATGAGGTGTTGAAATTAATAAAAAGCGTTTAAAAGAAAATCCGGCTCACTCCTTAAAGTAAACAATAATTAACCATAAACGCAAAACTAGTTCCGACCTTCAAGCACTCACAACGAAAATAAACACATTTTTAAACGTGAAAAAAAGTTTTTCTTAAAACAGCTTTCCGCTCAGAAGATTGGTACAAAAAGCCACTACCAAAACTTCTCTCAAAATGTCTTCAACAACAAGCCACTTTTTACATACAATGTTAAAAAAACAGTCCTTTCTTTTTAGAATTATCAATTTGCCGAGCGTAAAGTCCGCGCACTCCTCGTGGGCTTGGCAACTTGTGCAAGTCTCGTTGCGCCTTTGACCATCGTCAACGTTTTATTGGGTTTACTCGTTGTCGGCGCTTTAGACGTCGACGGTAACGATGGAGACTTTCCATGCACTGTTGACAAGTGTTTTGAATACGTTTCGCTGGGTATAAGTTTTTTGCACGTTGTACACCGATACACTAAATGGCCTGAAATTTAAAAGATGCATTTGTTAAAAAATTAAAATTTGGTTTACAAAGAAGTGTTTATGTGTTATACGAAGAAGTGTTTATAAGTTGATGGTTCATAAAAATGATTATGCTTTCTTTTAAAATATAGAATATTCAATTATATCATAAATTATTACGATTATTTCTTAATTATTTAATTAAGATTTTTCTTAATTACTTTGTAAAACACAGAAATTTTTTTACAGAAAATATTATTATCAATGCTATAATTGTTGTTTAAAAATTGTATTTTTTAAGAAAGTTATTTACAAAATATTATTTTTTTGTAATTTTTAAAAAATTAAATTAATTCTTTATTAATTATAGATAGGATAATTGGATTTTAAAAATTTAATAAAATTTAACTTATTAACACTCTTGTTATCATAATATAACGAAGCATGTGATAACTGACTGTAATAACATACTTATAATGTTCGGAAACTCAGTTACAGCATAATCTTCATCGTGCTTACTACATTAATCTGTACAAAATAAAGTCGAAACAAGAATTTGATACATCTAAATCGATTTTACTACTAAAATACTTCTACTTCTACTTCTAAAAACCTCAAAAAATTATATTATTAAATCTATTAAACTTATTTCTAAATTTTGAAAATCAAAGGGTCACCAAATACAAAGCTCTATTCACATATATACTTTATAACTAAAACTTTATATACTAACAATAAGATAAATACAATAAATTAGTCTAAAACATACCAGTTTTTTTAGTCCTGTGCTGCAATTGATGAGTTGTCAGTGCAGCAGCACTAGAAAACCACTTTCCACAGTCTGCACAGTTTAATTTCTTAACTTTCCATGTTCGATTAGGACTTGAAAGCTTCTTTTTTATATTCACTTTATCTTTATCATCCATTGAGTCATCTTGTGAACTTTCGGTTTCTTTGTTAACTTCAAAATTTAATGTTTCTTCGTCTTTTGAAGATATATTTTTACTTAATTTGACCCTTTTCTGAGTTTGAGATGGAGATTCCTCCAAATCTACAGATTTTTCCTCAGTCTCTAGAGTCTCCAGTTTATCATCTTTAGAGGATTTATCCTTTGCTGGTCTTCCTCTTTTTCGAGGTTCCAGTGAGGATTCCTCTAAATCTTTTAGTTTTTCCTCAGTCTCTAAAGTTTCTGGTCTATCATCATTTACATTTAAAGATTTATCTTCAGATTTGTCATGAAGCTCCAGAGAATCTGGTTCATCATTCTTCAAGGGTTTATCCTTGATTGGTCTACCCCTTTTTCGAAACTCTAATGGAAAATCTTCTAAATCATCAGATTTCTCTTCCATTTCTGATGGTTCTTGATCATCATCCTTTGAAGATTTATCTTTAATTAGCTTGCCTTTTTTCCCAGATTCCGATGATGATTCTTCTATATCTTCAGACTTCTCCTTAGGTTCCAAAGTATCTGGCTCATCTTCTTTCAATATTTTATCCTTGGCTGGTCTACCTCTTTTTCGAGGTTCTAATGGCGACTCTTCTATATTTTCAGACTTTTCTTCAATTTCTGAAGGTTCTTGATCACCACCCTTTGAAGATTTATCTTTATTTAGCCTACCCCTTTTTGGAGATTCTGATATAAGTTCCTCTACATCCTTAGATTTCTCCTCAAGTTTCAGAGGATCTGGCTCATCATCTTTCACTATTTTATCCTTGACTGGTCTACCTCTTTTTCGAGGTTCTAATGGCGAATCCTCTACATTTTCAGACTTCTCTTCAATTTCTGAAGTTTCCTGTCCATCCTTTTTCGAGGATTTATCTTTAACTGGTCTGCCTTTTTTTTTATATTCTGTTGGAGATTCATTTAATTTCTCCGTTTTTTTCTCATCTTCAGGAATCTCAGACTTTTCGTCCTTTGATGTTGTAGACAGTTTTCTTTTTTTTCGATCTTCCAAGATATCCAGCAATTCTTCTATATCTTCTTTTCCTTTTGAACACTCTGGCTCATCATCTTTCAAAGATTTATCTTTAACCGGTCTACCTCTTTTTCGAGGTTCTAGATTTAAAGCACTTAAAGCATCTGTATATTTCTCATCAACTTCAGGAGTTTCTAGATCTTCATTTAACATAGATTTTTCTTTCGCTGATCTACTTCGTTTTCGTGACTCTAACAAAGGATCTTCTAAGTCTTCAGGCTTTTGATCACTTTCAGAAGAACTTAGTTTCTTATCTTTTGAGGGTTTGTCTTTGACAAATTTACCTCTTTTTCGATGTTCTTCTGAAGATTCTATTTCTTGTTCAGACGTTTCCATTGTCCCTGATTTGTCATCCTTTGATTTATCTTTTGCTAATTTTCGAGGCTCTTCTGAAGACTCAACTGAACTCTCTATTTTATTCTCCTCTTCAGGTACTGGAGATTTCTCTTTACTTACTTTACGTCTTTTTCTAGACTCCGCTATCGTTTCTTCTATACCTTTAGTCTTTTGACTCTCCTTTTGATTTAGACTTTCGGCTTCATCTGTAAACTTTAACTCTGTAGGTTTTTCTATATCCGTTTTTTCACTTGTTTCTGGACTAGCTGATCTCTCCTCCTGCGATAGACTTCTTTTACTGGGCCTACCTCTCTTTCTCGGTTCTGTAATAGTTTCTGCTGGATTTTCATTTTTATCCTCTATTTCCGGAGTAGCGGATCTTTCGTCCTTAGACAAGTTTCTTCTGCTCGGCCTACCTCTCTTTTTAGGCACCTGAATAGGAGTTTCTCGCAGATTTACAGTTGTTTCTTCAGTTTCTGGACTTGGTGATCGTTCTTCTTTCGACAAGCTCCTTTTGCTGGATCTTCGTCTTTTTGGAAGTTCTGTTATAGTTTCCTGCTTATTTTCGTCCACCTCATCTTCAGAAACTGACATTTCTTTATAGAAACTTCTCTTGCCTGGTGGCCTTCCTCTTTTACGAGGTTCTGTTGTTGTAATTTCTGTTGAACTCTCTAACTTCAACACAATGTCGGAAACAGGACTGAAAAAAACAAGTATATTTAAAATTAATAATGAAAAAATATATTCAAATAAATTTGTAATCTAATCTTTTTACAGTAAAACCAAATTTATATAATTATAAATAAAAACATTAGTTTATAGTCTGTTATTTTATAAAAAATATTTAAACCTTTCATCCTTAGAAATGCTTTTCTTTGGAGGCCTGCCTCTTCTTTTGGGTTCAAGTTCACGTTCTGGAGAACTCTCTAAGCTATCATCTGTCTCTGATAATTCTGATCGGTCGTCCCTCGACCAGTTTTTTGGAGGTCTGCCTCTTTTCTTAGGGGAATGAACAACTCGAACATGTCTCGCTAGTGATACAGCAATGTCAAATGTTTCCTCACAGTTTTTGCACTTAAACCTCTTGCCCTTACTCGGTCCTTGTGCTTTTTTCTCCTCCATCTTTTGAATGTTTGCAGGGGACTTTGGACATGCTTGCAAATGCCTTTCTAGAGCTTTACGTTTTCTGAAATTTCGCATGCAGTGACTACATTGCATCATAGGTTTCTTCACCTTCTTTTTCTTTATACTCTCTTCTTCTTCCTCGGAGTCAGGTAAGCTGATAATATCATTTTCTTTGTCACTTGAGCCTTTCTCTTTACCATCGAGTGTGACTTCTGTAGTACTAGCTTTGTCTTTTTCTTCCACATCAATTTCAATAACTTCTACTGATCTACTTGACTTTTTATTTTTTTTATTGGATCTTCTAGGATTATAATCTGGATCTGCAAGCGATTTCTTTTTTCTTCTACCTCGTTTCTTTGAAATAATTGGCTCATCTTCTTCTTCAGAGAAAACTGAAGCAGGTTGGATGATTATTTCTGAATCGGTACGGTTGACCACTGTAAGCTGCTGTTTTCTTGATCTTTTAACTTTTACTGCACTTACTGAACTATTCGTTGTGGTGGCATTGTCTTTGTTTAAGTTTTTCTCTTCTGATGAATTATGAGCATCTTCAAAGACGTAATAGTCATTGTACGAAGGATCCTCTACCTCTTTTTTAATTTTTCGGTTTGCTTGAAGTAGATTATTTGTCATTCGAGCCTTTTTAGGATTTTTGTATGTTCTATAAATTGTTACAGGCTCCTTTTTCTGAGAAAGTATTGGAGCCATTTTTGGAGTACTTTTCACTGTGGGAGAAAATTTCACCATGGATTTTCTTTCAGTTTTTTGTTGTGGAGATTTCAAATTATTAATTTTATTTGAAGATTTATTCTTTTTAAAACTTTCTAATGAAGCTTGTAGTTCATCAAATGTTAGTTCTGAATCCGATTGATCACTGTCGCAGAGAATATATTGCACAGTTGATTGTTCTATTATTTCTGCATCACTGTCAAATTCATCTTGTGGGTAATCTAAAAAAAGTGAGAGATTTATTTATAACTATAATGTTTAATCTAATTTAACAAGTTTAATCAAGTATTGTATATTTGTAATCTGAATTAATTTCTCATTAAATAATATAAATTTGTATACAATTTTCGCAACTATAAAACTATATTTAGGATATTTACCTATAATATATTCGTCTTCATTTGAGATGTCATAAGCAATATTTGGTTCTTGTTTTATATGAACTTTAGGTGGACATATGCTGCTGACAGTTTCATTAATTTTGGTTGGCATTGGTGATTTGGTTATACTAATGTTCTTATTACTAGTAGCATTACTTTTACTAACAACAGTTTTTGGGGGTTCTACTTTTTGAACTTTAGTTTCTTGTACTTTTTGAGCTTTAGGTACTTCTGTTTTTATTTCCGTTTTTATTGGCTCTACTTTTTTGGGTGAAATTACTTCTGTTTTAATCGGAAGAGATTTATTCTGTTGAACTTTTTCAAAATTAATTTGTTCCTTTATCTCTACCGGTTTTATTTCTTTATTAGTTTGTGCTGGTTTTTTCACAGTCTTTACAGCACCTTCACCAATCAACCGTTCCACATCCGCTCTAGAAATTAAAAAAATAATTTGATTAATAAAATTTTTAGTAAAAAATGTATATTAATAAAATTGCAATTTCATTGTATAGTTTATTTACTTCATAAGAAAATGAAAGTTAGTTGGGGGTTCTCCAGATTCATCATATAATGCTACTGCAAAAATTTCATCTGAATCTTCTACTGCATACAGGGCTAGCTGCTGTCCTGTTGAAGTTATGAATGTAGCAATAGTTTCATCGTCATCTGTATCACTATCTCCTGCATCTTCAGTTTTATTTAAAGTATCATTTACTGATTCCTCCTGAAATCAAAACATAATTATTTAATAAAGACAATAAAAAGTAAATATTATAAAATAAAATTTTTTATAAAGTTATTATATACCGTATTGTTTTCAGTACTGCTTTCTTGTACCTCTTCACTTTTTAAATCAGAAGATGCATGCAGTGTTATAAGATTATCCGAATCTTCAATGCTTTTATCCGTAGTTTCATCTTTAGAATCCGAACTTGTAATTAATTTTACTACTTCGGTTCCTTGTGAATCATTATCATATATTATCTGAAAAATGATTTAAATTGTATTATCATATAAGAAAAAGATTTACAATAACAAAATAAGTCTATTTTATATTGCTATAAATAAACTATGAATAAATAAATAACTTTGAATTCAAATTCATCAAATGTGACAAATTTGGATACTTATAAATTATAGGTTAGGATCTTAATGAACCTCATATAAACATATATAAATTATATTATATTTTTACATTTCTTTTTAAATATTAACACTTAATAATGCTTAAACATGTTTCATGTGAACTTAAATTAAAAAATAAAAAAATAATAAATCACGCTATGCTTTTTTATCAAACAATTAAACAAAAATAACTATCAATTACAAGTGGAAATTTATTTCAACTGAAGCTTATTTTTTATCCAGACCTACGTTTTGATCTCCTATCAAAACTTTGTTTTAAATTCATTATTAGCAATAAAATAAGGTAGTTAACGACACCACTTTCATAAAAAATACATGAATTTATTAATAATAAGTCACATTATAAGGAAAATACATGGTAGAAACAAATGCAACATGGGGCATCGAACAAATAAAAAAAACTGATCATTACCACAGCTCCTGGCACCTCGGTCTGGCAACTACTCAGCAGGTCTATGTCGCTGGAGCTATTGAGATTCAGCGAGCCCTCCTCCTGCTCTGTCTCAGCCAGCAAATTCTTGCCCTCGAGCTCCATATTTTGTCTCTCTAAACTCAGCGCGCCCCTCAGGCTCTCACATTATCTGGGCGCATCCGTTGTTGACAATAATGCCAGCATCATCCTCGGGCCAGCTGAACCGATGCAGCTCCAGCCGATCAGCCGCATAAATCAAGAATCTCCACGGCGAACCCGCACAGAAGCAGCCATCGGGAGCTGCCCGACAAGTTCCCAGTTATCGAAACCCGCAGACTTCACTCTTAGCACGGCAAAACCATGAAAAAGCCGAGGGATCAGACGTTTGGAGGTTACGTGCACCGCGGCCGTATACAGGTCAATCGTACGTATACATAAAATACGGGCCGCGAGAAGCGATAGACGCCTTGCGGAGCGCGGCGGCCCCCGCGAAAAACACACACACACGAAAAGCGATGGCTATATGCCCCCTTAGCTGGGTTTACGCGCACAGCCGCAACTATTGTCCCCTCTACCTGCACAAGAGCGCGCACCAACTAGTGAAAATTATTTTCGAGCGCGGCGGCTAATGTAGGACGTGCGCAAAAAACACAACGCCGAATATCCGGGCCTTCTCCATAACATAACAAATGCGCCTCTCTCGCTCTAGCTCGTATATCATTAATCGCGAATGGAGCACTCGGAATACTCGACTGCACGAAAAAGTCGCGGGCGGCGCCAGCGTCGCGGCTTCACTTTTTTTCTTTCGAGCTGGTTGGCTGACGTCACGCGTGACGGGGATTGGTCTGAATTTGGTCAAATGTTGAGTTTGTGTTGTTATACTTGGTAAGATTTTGGGATTTTGGATTAATTTTTTGGTGGTGTGAGGGTGGATGAGAATTGAGGGAAGTGGGAGATGTTGAAATTTTTTAATGAGATTGATAATAAATGAATAGTTTTGAATGATGACGAAATGACTGTCACGAACTGTGGGTACCTTTACGGGAAAATTTAGTCATTGTTTGCGGACTGTTCATTGGTGATTGAGCCATTTTCGGAGAAGAAATTTAATTAAATAGTAAATATTAAAAATACAATACGTAATCAATTTACAATTTAATAGTGTCAAAAATGACGAGACACTTTTTAAATAAATTTGTGTTATTATTTTAAATTTATTTCTTTTATATTTACACGAATGCTAACCTCATTTTTATGAGGTTAGTTTTGCCTGAAAATGGTTGGAGTCCATGATCTTTTTTTATTTTCCAAAACATAAATAAATAAAAGCCAAAGGCTTTCAGTTTTCAATGAACATATATTAAAAATCACAAATTCACGTTAAATCAATAGACTATGTGCATAAATACATATTTCAAACTAATACTTCGACTGTGAAAGTATTAATTGTGAAAAATGGAAATATTAAATGTTGTTTTTGGTTTGCTTTGTTTTGCTGCTACCTAAGTTTATTGAAAAAAAAAAGAAAGATAAAAAGATGCATTCAATATTTTAAGAAGATAAATCAATCAAGGATTATTACTGGATGATTGATAAAAATTAAAGAAAAAAGGTGCGTTAAAATTTCACCTTATTGGTGATTGTTTACCATCAGCATACAAGGTTATGTCATTTGCTTTTATTTTTTTATTAAAAGAAAATTAGTCTATATAATGTAGTAATTAATTTATTTTATAATCATGACAAAAAATAAAGTTAATAATAGTAAATAATTCATTTATTTATTTTTATTATGCTTTATGTCTAATAACTACAAAATCTATATTTTAATAATTTTAAAATCATTAAATTATCGGTGATAAAAACCAGATTGTGTTCTTTAGTTCCTAAATACTTTCTCAAATTCATACAATAATTTTTATAAGCTCCTACCTTTTAATCCGAATAACGTACTATAATAAGAAAGGAAAAATATTACCAGATAATGTAGGAATAAATTAAATTGATATGATATTTTATTACTTAAATATATAAGTAACTAAATAAATTTATCATATACTTTAATTTTTATATTTTTCTTAAGATTTCCTTTTTAAAAGTAAATTATTTTCGAAGAACTTTGTATGTGATATGATGGAATTTTCAATCCTGATAAAACTATCATAATTATTAAATTATTAATAACTTTTGTAAATTTTGCAATAAATTATAATAGTTATTATAATAATTATAAGAAATAAATTTATAAAATAATTATAAATAACAAGTTTTGAAGTATTTTGCAATTTTATTTTATGTACAGCTTTATAGATTCCACATCAATTTTATTAAATATTATCTTTTATTTTTACATCTTAATATACGGGTAATTTATTTTAAATATTATTTAGTTTTGAGATATAGTTGAAAACATAATTGAGTTTAGATAAGTTAGAAGTCATTTATTTAATCTATAAAAATTTTCATTAATATTATGTGAAAACAAAGGTCCAATAAATGAATGCATGTGTGATAATATAAATAAAACTTATATTACTATTTGATATTATTAGAACTGAAATACTATGAATAAAGTATATTTTCCTTTGTCCATTTGCTGATAAAGTAGTTTTCTGAAGGGTAAAGTTTCTCAGTTCTATCATTTGTAATAAGATGGAGTTACAAACTACATTAATAAAATTAGTTATTTTGTTTCTTTAGTATGGTGGCGGCAATATAATAAACATTAAGCTAATAAAATCATTATTAAATTTTTTTTTATTTTTTACCTTTTTGCTATAAGAATATTTAAAATTTAATGACTGAAATTCAGCTATAATAAACATAAAATTTACCGCTTTTACCAATTTTTCGTATTAAAATTAAAAAAAAATTTTAAGAATTTGCAATAACAAATATAAATTTTAATGTTATTTAATGCTTTCATTTTTTACCAAAGTTATAAAGACATTTTGAAAAGTAAGCATTCTTAAATTATTTTAAATATTTAAAAAATTTATATAACGATAGAATTTTATTAAATATCAAAATAACACGTTATATAGCATTTTATAAAAGATAATATAATCTAATATTTTCAATTTAGAAAAAAATATAATTCAAATATTTTCGACAACAAAAACAATCATAAATTTACATAATTAAAAAATATAATTATTTCGTTTTGAAGTTAAAGAGCTTATTTGCTTTTGTATCAGAAATCATTAAATATTGATTTTTTCCTTTATGATTGAAGTTGTTTTATTTCTTATAGTGTACACCTGCATTTTTATTCCAAATAATTGAAGGGTATATTTTTTTGAGAGAAATTTGAGTCGCCTACATTTTTGTTAATAAATTCTACATTGCGTTCTTTTTTTAATATATAGCTGGAGGATAGAGTTCATTATAATGTTTTGACGTCTTGTTACAGTACATGTAACCAACTAAAAATGTATAGTAGATGAGAAAATTAATTCGGCACCTTTAATTTATTAAATAATTTAAGATAAATAATTTTATACCTTAGAAAAATATAAATAAATGTTTTATTATATATAGATTATTCGGAAGTAAGTTAAAACTACAATACTCGCACATTCATTTATAAAAAATTGTTGAAATACAGCAGTTGGCCAAGCTGAGGTAGGGGTGTACATATATAGCATTTATGGTGATGATGACCTATGGTCATATCTATCTATGGTCGGTAACAAAAGCTTTTTTAGATTTGAAAATAAAACGAAATTCAGATTTACCAATGGCATAAATTATGTACCTATACATAGTTTCTACGCGACCATCAACAGTGAGATTTCGCCAACAGATGGTCACTTTGAAATATGCTGCTTTCTTTTATATAGTGATACTCGTCTGAATCGACTTTATTTGGTAAATTATAATAATGTTAGAAGTTTAAAGATACGTAATTTATTATTGTTAATAAAATGTCATAATTCTAGACGCTAGACTATTGTTGCTTATTTGTCATTCGTGCGCAATTTACTCGTATTTATTTTTTTTATCTCCAATATATACGTGTCAATCGCAAAATTATTTATTTATTAAATGCATTGCTTCAATAATATTTAATAATATTTAAATGTGTGTGTGAGAATTAGAGTTTCAGTGGGATTCTGCGTAATCTACGTGTAATAAAATTATTTTTATTATTTTACGGCATAAAATGATTTTGTTTTAATCATTAATTTTACTACGTACATATAACTTTTAAAAAAATGGACGAGAAAAGATTTTAGTTCGCTACCGAGTAAATAGGTAAAAAGTTGGGTAGTCTAGAATTCGCGCAAATTGACACTTGAGAGAGCAGTTTTATAATATATTGAATTAAAACTAATTAACGTTTGACAGACTTTATTTAAAGAGACATTGAAGTTTATTTAGTGTACTCAACGATTATTAGTACAGATAGGTATCATGAATTTATATGCTATAATCGCTATTTGCTATATATCATTGACAGTAGGTGTTGCATATATTCGTGGGGCATTTAGATATTTCGATTATTGTTATAGAGCATTATTTACAAGTAGGTGCATAGACCATGGAGGAAATATATTCATTGTTATCTAAATGGATCAATTTCGAAATGAGAGCAGGAGCTCAATACGGCATTTGAAATTTTGGTTATGTGTTTTATTAAATGTATAATATTAATTCAAAATATTTGAATGTATACTTTGTTAAATTTCTGACTGAAGTATACATTCATTTATTTAGACTTTAGTTTTACTCTAGTTTTATTCATTTATTGTTATGTTATAAAAAATTGAAATATCTGATAGAATAAAATTATTTTATTAATAATATTATAATTTTATTAACTTTTTTTTATGAAGCAGTAAAAATTTTATTTGATGATTTAAATCTCCGGAAATATGATTTTTATACAAATATGTTAGTTTTAAAAGGTAAATTTTTTAATTTTTAAATTATGAGTGAATAAGTAGTATGCATTTTGGTAATCAACAATCACCATGAACAAACTGTCGATTTCTTATAGACGAAGGAAAACATTTCATTATTATAATTCGTGTAGATACAATTAATCATCGTACAATTTTTTTAGACTTTATTTGTATACTATCAGACAAGGAAATTTTCCTATATGATACAACTGATAGGTGTTAACATAAATTATTTATTTTCTTTTTTTTTCTTTGTTAAAATATTTATCGTGTCAATTTTTTAAAACTTTTTTCACTGTAACAATTACTTTTCCTCCGCTGTTGTAGATTTATTAATTACAGTTTTTCAATGTAAACATTTTGCTTTTTTAAATAGAATAAACTAATTTTTATAAAAAAATTTTAAAATGAATTAGAAGCCATATTAACTTTCTTTCAAAGAAAAAGCCCTTTTTTAACTTTGAGGACATAATTGAACGATTCTATTACAATCAAAATAATCTTAATTTACACAAACATGTTAACGTCTGTATAGATTCATAGACGTTTTTTTAATCATTAAGTTCAATATGCCAGTGTACATAATTCGCATATCCAATTCCAATTTAATTTTATTTTTAAAATATTATACGATTGAATTTTATCATAATTTAAATTTAGCAACAGTATTTAACTTTAATATTTTGTTACATTTTAAAACATTTGAAACAAAGATATTCAACAAATTAAGCAACATCAAAATTCCACAAAGATACACTCTAGACTCACTCAGTTACCTCAAAAAAACCTACAAATATGCATCATTCCCTCCTTTGTCTGCGAACTGCTAAACGAATTCAAACTATCCCAGCGCAAGCACTCAAGCTAAAAGAACATTTTGTTTCATTTACACCGCTGCAAAAACCGCCCCGGGAAAATAAACGCGCGCGGACTATGTAATATCCACACTCGCAACTCTACGCATCCACTTTTCGCTCCGCTTATGAATATCTCTCCAGCCTCCCTCTCTCTTTCTCTCGCACCGAGCTCGGATCATTCTCGATACATTCATAACCTCTCGCAAAATGAAAATTTTTTTTCTCCACCAGCCAGCTCGTTCTCTCGCGCGAGCGGCTTTAATGCGCGATCCATCTTTCTCCCTTACCGCGATTAAATCACGCGGAATTACGCGCTCTCCCTTTCCTCTCGCGCACAGCCAAGTTTTCTACGATATCGCGCGCTTATGCTAATCAACCCGAAGGAATTCAAATGGCGGATTATAATTGTTAATTCGTTAAATGATCCCTCGCGCTGGCGCGCTCTCCTCTCCATCAATTCCTAGCTAGCGGGGCGTCCCCCCTTTTCGCGTCTTTATATTCCTCAAAACTGGGTATTTTTCTTCTTTAACGGTTCCTCGGTGGCTTGTCTACCACCCCCAAAGTTACTCCTTCGCAGCCGTCTCGTCGTCGTTCTCTTCGTTATGTCTTCCTTAATTCTGGCTGAGGAGCGCGAGATCCTCGCGCTTTCTTCTCCTTAGTTCGAGAAGTGGGTAATATTTTTACATAATGCAAACAGCTGTTTGAATTAAAATGCAATTAAAGAAGCTCCAAGTTGTAACTTTGCTTTTTCATTACTTTTTTTATGTTTGTTGGAGATTTGAGAGGCAAGTTCGAGGGGCGCGCGCAAGCGGCCACGGGCACGCACCGGCTGGAAACATGTAATTTTAGAGATTCAAATCCGGGGATCTTTAATTTTATTTAAATTAATATTGTCGGGTTGAACTTTTGTTGCTTCTTCTGGCTCTCTGCTTTCTGGAGTATGAATTTTGTAATTCCTTGTAGTTTGGTTGTATGGAATATTCTTTTTTTATTAAGTTTCATATGTTTTCTGAAATTATATTCTGTGAGTACAATCTCGAAACAAAATATTACTTTTAATATAAAAAATTTTTACTTGTCAAAAGATTATTACTTGACTAAACTAAAGTTCAGATAATTAGGTTTTCTGTTTTTATATGATTTTTTAACAAAACTTTTTATCATAGTAATAAAAAAAAATTTTGAAAACATTTGAAAACAAACTTTCAAACTTAGTAAATACAATTCCCTTAATACTTGCCAGTGTCAGAGGAAGCGCTGCAAACTTTGTGTGTTTAGTACTTTAAGAGAGAATCTTAATTTAGAAGCTAGAGTAAATACATATATTTACCTCCCTTTATTGTGATTGTAGCTGTACTTCCGGCACATTCAAGTAAAATGTATCTAAATGTTTTTTTTTTTAATTTTTTTATGTAAAAAGTCTTTATTAAAATACAAAATTATTATATTTTGGTTACGGTGCCTTTATTTTATCTTCTTTATGCCAAGGATAAAATAACTTTTTAACTACTTTAATCAATACGCTATTATTCTGAAATAATGCTCGTCACGTTCTGCGAGACGCACATAAAAATTTTATAACTATTGTATTATATTGTGTAGTATCAGCAAAATTGTGCAGAGAGTTCAAAATACGGCTGAGTTTTCATTAACTTCAAGGCACGAACATGCTTAGCCACGATAAAAGTATCTTTTCATTGCAGTTTTAGAGTTAAATATGGTTTTAATTTCAAATTTTTAATGAACTCAATAACAAACTAAATAATTAACTTGTTGAAACATTCATTTCTGCTTAAATAGCATTATTTATTGCAATTTTAATAAAAGATACCATATTTAATTCTCTTTTAATTCTAACATTATAATATAGCTAAATGGAAAATAAAACGCATGTACTTGCTTTGTCGTAAACTATGTTGGAATTTCAAACACACTCTTACACCCAACAGTACACGCATTACAATAATACATTTAAAACTTTTACGCACCTTATTATTTTACAATTATTTGAATAATTTTCAAAAATATTTTTCCTTATATTGTATATTTAATTCATATTTGTCTTTATTCAAATACCTCTCTCACTTTAAATCTCATTAATAATCATGAATGTAACATTCTTTCCTTATATTTAATCGGTTTATCAAATATTAGTTTCTATCTAGAAAATACTACTATCACTATTATATATCAACTGAACTTTTTCGGTTAAAGTACTGTTAGAAAATTAAATGTAGTACATTGTTTTGCTGGCAAAAAGTCACGGACAAAGAGTCGCAATCTTAGAGAAACGAAATACTTCGAGTTTCAAGCGGGAAATGATCGATGAGAGGACGCACATTTCCCTGACAGCCCAATACTGGACTCGAGATATAGACATCGCAGCGGGTGCAACTCGAAGTTCACTCTGAACTTTCGACAAAAATACATTTTGTTATTTTCCTTTATTTTTGTAAATATGTTATTGCACTTTTCCAATCACTCTGGTTCATGATAAATTATATATAGTTTTATTAAAAATAGTAGGGATGGATTTTTTACATTGAATTGAGGAGGTAGCGGCGAACCTATACGGTGTTTATCATAATATATTATTTGAGATTCAAACTATTACCTTTTTTTAAATTATCTAGAAAATACTGAGCAATTAAATTCAAATTTATATTAAACTATTATGAAAAAAATTCAATTTCTGTTTATTTCTGATTTGACAACAGAAAATACAAAGATTACATACTTTACTTATTATCATCGTATATGTCAAAGTAATAATCACAACATCATTCTCCCACACTTCACCATCTAAAAGCGAAAATTCCACTCTATTCAATATTTTTCAGTTCAATCAACCATATCAAAATCTTCAAATACCGTTATCACGATTAACGAATTTAAAATGACTTCGCTCCATCTCCCGCTAGCCCATTACATCAGAGCGCAGCGAAACTTTTGAAAGCCATTTACTCGCGCGAGCTACAACGCGCTCTTCACTTTGCCGCGCGCGCGCCAGATAAGCTATACACGCGCAACTTACACACGAGCAGATAAAAAGAAGAAAAAAAAATTGAAAAAAAAAAGGAACAAGCCAGGCGGCGCGCCTAGCGAGAAGATGATCGAAAGTTTGGCTAACTATTGGCAAATTATAAATTGAAGGACTTTATCGGCGGGGCGTATCTGCCGAGGCCTTAGTGTATGTATCTTTTTTAATAGAGCGAGAGAGCTGGGAAAGATAGTCGCGCACGCGTGCGACTTGCCGAGAAGTTTTTAATTTAGGAGTTGCAGACGCGCGTAGGCGGGGACGCGATGTGTATTACGAGATAAGGGAGGCTTGGAGATACTTTATCGGGCGGGCGAGACGCGAGGCGTCGATATTAATTACTCGCTGGGCTGTCGCGGCTCGCGATCGCGGGGAAATGGATTTGCCAGTTGTTTCTTGGTGAGTTTTATAGTTTAGTTGGGAATTGATGAAAGCGAGAGGTGTTTCGAGGGGGATGATGGCACGGGTCGTCGATGAGGTGGATGGGGAAAGCTTATTGATACAGGAAGCTTCGTTGGCATGTATGGATTAGTTGAGTTTTCAGAAAAACGTTTGGCTTGAATATAAGTTATTAAGCTAAAAATATAATTTCAATTTAATAATGAGTTAAATTAGAAACATAAAAAATCACTTGAAAACTGAGAGGAGACAATATTTTTTATTAAATTATAAATAGGTCTTCTGCTTATAAAACTGTGTGAAAAATATTTGCATAAAATATCTGTTCACTTAAAAGTATAATTTATTATTTATTATAATTTAAATATAAAATCTGATATTCCTTTGAAGACTTTTCACATTATACCTCTCTTTGTACAAAAGTCTCATTAATTTCCTTCCATTCTCATCCATATTTTAACAAGCAGTAATTTAAGTATTTACCCAATACAAAATATCTTTTCATCTCTTTAAAATAGGCTTACATCCTTTCTTTGAACCGTATTTATTCCAATAATCAAAATCCATAATCCTTGCAAATTTCATTCTCAAAACTAAGTAAAAGCTCTAATACTTTAAGCAATAACTTGAATTAAAAAAGCTAAAGGTTAATACAGAACATCAGAGTTGCTCGCAAACTATTCGAGTTTAACTCTTACGATGTTTCCATCTTTCGGCTTTCCTAAAAAGTTCTCCCAACGACCGCAGACAGTGCACTCCGCGGGAAAACGCGGAAACTTCCGGGGATGTTTAATAAGCTTGCGAAGAAAAGCTCTCTCTCTCTCTCCACCGCATCCAGCCGAGTATGTGGGCGAGTCCCGAAGAAACGCGAATAACATAATACTTGGAAATAAAGAGCGAAATAAACTTTTTACGCTGGTTATACCTTCCTCATCTCTCTGTCTCTCCTCTCTCTTGCTCTCCTTGTCATAAATCTCCCCGCGATTTCGTTATTAAGCCAAAGTTTACGCGCCCCCGCTCGAAACTATGTCCAACTATATATAGCCGCTAGAGAAGCTAGATGCAGTGCCGCTGCCGTCGAAAAGATCGCCGCAAGTATTCTCGTAAAAAGGCGGCCCGAAATCTCTCTCTCTTCTCTCTCTCGCGTCTTTCAATATATGTGCATAAAGCAAGTCTGACGGGCTTTGTGCGCGACTCCGGCGCAAGCTCGCGTGTCGAACTTATGAAAATTAATAAGAAAAATCGCCCATAAATTTGGCTTGGAGAAATCGAGTCCACCCCTCCCTTCTGGAGCTCGCCAATAAAATTGGAATTATGTCGTTCTGGATCTTTTCTTTGCGTTCTCGGGTTTCGTGCTGTGTCGCGTGTCTGTCTTATAGTCTTGCCGTCGCGCGATGGTTATGCTTTTTCTTCTTTTATTTTCGGTGGTGGCTGTGAGTTTTTGTTGAATTTTGGGATATGAAAATTTATTTTAATTTAATTTTTCTTTTTCAGTTTTCTTCGGTTATTTTTACTAAAATTGAACGAAGTCGCGTAAATCAAGATTCATATATTTTATTTAATCATACTAATTAATGGATTTCATATCTTAATTTAAAAAATGATAATATAAAAGATTTATTCATCATCTGGTTTAAATTTTGGAGATTTCATTTCATTACTTCAAAAATTTTATTACAACCTATACTAATAAAAAATTATGAAATTATAAAAACTGGCCAGTAGATACATGCCAAGTTCGGCAAGACGCGTTAAAAACTTCCAACCCCCTAATCAAACACTAAATCTCCAAAGCACACGCCAGAGCTGCTCCTCCGTAATTTCATCAAGATCAATAAATGCTCCAATTCATCTCGACCCCGCCCTCTATCTCCCTCTTAAAAATGACAATCTCTCCTTCGCCTCTTACGGCGACAAGCCGCGGCCAACCAAAAGCCTCCTGCAGCCACCTCCTCGCGTGCTCCGAGGCGATCCACTCGACTTCTCGGGGGCTCGTCGCGCGCTTTGGTTATTAAATTTTCTTATCCCCGGCGTAAGAAGCGACGTCGCGCGCGTTGACTTATCATCGCCGCTGCATTCCGAAGAGAAGAATTACGAGGCGCAATCTTTGGCCGATCGCGCGGCCCGGGTAATCGACGTCGCTCCAGAGTTTTATTAGATCGACAAATTATACCCCCTTCGTTTGGCCGTTCGCCGGAATTTCATATAACGCCGCGATAAACATTTTTCTTTCGGGGATGCGCGCCCCGTGAATTCATGGCTTAGTTTTCGCGGGGGGCGGGATACTTTGGGGACGTTTTATCAATTTGCGAAATTTTAGAGGGATTTTTAGGATGGTTTTTGAAAACTGACGGGGAAGGGTCGTGGGTTTAATTTTCTTGGGACGAGTCGATGGCGGGAGATACCCTTTGTTGCGTGAATTATATTGCGGTAATCTAAATTTAATTCGTAATCTTAAAATTATTTGAATACTAGAGAGATCGATAAAGAATTTATCGCAATTAAATTAATCTTATCAAATGAAAATTTAATTTAAAAACTATTTAGCCCGTCCGACCTATTAAGTACGAATTATTTATAGTCTTGAAATTATTAAAATATTGAAGAATTCGATAAAAAATTCGTCGTAATGACATTAATCTTTATTAAATGATTCTAGAGCGATTTTACTTATCCGACTTCATAAATAAATAAAAACGGGGTTACCCTCCTAACTAAAAATTGCTTTACAAATACTTAAAAATAAATTTTTAATTCACACCCCACCGAACCTCATTATGTATAATCGCAACGGAGCTCTCAAACAAAAAGCCGGCTCCTCAGCGGCATTATTTTCGCCATTATATTTGAATGGAGGAGAAAAAAAATTGAGAGAAAGGAAAAAGATCAAGCGAGCGCCCGACGGTATCATTAAACTTTCACAATGACCGCATAAGGCGCCTCGTAAGTCGTGGTTTCATTTTTCTCGGTTGCGCGACAAACGGAAATAAACGTCTATATACGGCGGCAGAGGAGCTGCGAAAGAATTTTACCGCGGGCTGCATAGCGGCCTTCTTTCCGTGCGAGAGCATCTTTAAGGAGGCTTTAGCGTGGAGGAAGAGTTTTTAAAATCGGTGCTTGAACGATGCCTAGAAAATACATAAAAATTAGCATGGGATTTTTAAGGGGTTGTCGGAGCCATACGGTACATGGGTTATCTCAGTATTTCCAGGTTTTTTATGTGATTATTTATTTCTCACCTAGACTATCTAAGCAAATCTATCTTCTTCCTTATGATAACAGCTAGGGTGCTCAAATTATAAAGTAACTGAAAATTCGATAAATATATGATAAAAGTAGTAATATAATGTGAAACATTTTATGCTAGATAGTGAAAGATTGTTGAAACGAAGAATCAAACGATTTCGTATTTCCAAGTTTTTGGCGCGTATATTATTTTTACAACAAATCTGCCGGTGAATTCGTTGACTATTTTAAAATAAGAGCTAGGGAGCTCAAGTCATTTAATAATGAAAAGTACATAGAATAAAGTATGTATAATGTGGCTCCGACAGCCTCTTAACAGTGATATTATACGACAAAATATTTATTAATTTTCTAATTACTAACACAAAGATATTGAAATGTGTGTATTTGGAGTATGGTGGCCGGTTATTCATGAAAATTATGTTTCCAATAATTTCAGACATTTTTGTACTGTATTTAAGCAATTCTGTATTTCTTGATTCTTCACAATTTTACATTATAAATACATTATAAAAAGTGTTTATAAAAAAATTTCTCTAAATAATCGTTTCAACACAGAATAGAAATCTAGCTGAGTTTTCAAAAATTTTCGGATTTAATGTAGACACATCGAGCCGCTTGATCGATTTTAACTTTAACACACTCGCTCCAATCCAATTTCAGAACGCAAAGACACTCTCTGGAAAATCATTTCTCAGCGGCTCCGCTCTAGCTTGCGCTAATGATAAAAAGAAGATAGTTCCCGCACTGCGCGCTCCACCAGGAGATATAACCGTTTTCGTATATACGTATATTAAGACCAGGGAAGGGTTGTTAAGGAGCTTACCTTAATGACGACTCGACGCACCAGGGCGAAAGATGCGATCGACTAGAGTGTGTGTATGAGAGAGTAAGAGAGAGAGGGAAAGAGGGAGAAGCTAGGCGCATCGTTCCCTTTTTTTTCTGGAAAAGGATTTGTCGGTGGGAGAGAGACAACCGTGCCCTTATTCTCACGTATTAATAATTGACGAGGGACCGGCTTTGGTCCCATCAAGTCCATGCCCGTAATCGGTGACTTACTTGAGAGTTACTTTAGATGGCTCGGCTTTTTTCATTGAGGAGAGAATAGGTTTATTTTGGGGTGAAGAGGAGAGAAAGGGAGGGATACTTTTGTTAACAGATTAATTTAGATAAATAAATTGAAGTGGAAATCATTTTTTTAAGCTTCAAATTAGCGTTGTTTAAAATTGTGTACTTTTTACGGCACTGTTTTTCTTTAGGGAAAGTATTAGTATTAATAAATCGATCTCTTCAATGCATATTTATATATAAATTGATTTTTCCTAGAAATTTTTTTCCAGATGTTATTTGTAATTATTTCTTGCCCTCTTTGTAAAATATCCAATATCCCATGAAAATGAGTGACTTATTTCCTTATCTTCTAAGAATTATTACCGTTTACAAATATATTTAACCTACATGAAAATATTCGAAAATATTCGAAAAATAAATGCATTATCTTTTGTTAACGCTTTTTCAATTTATAACATCAATCACCTAAAGTAAAAATAACCAATTAATTCTTATTAAATAAAATCATTTCAAATAATATTTCTTTTATGTTCACAGAATGGCGTCAAACGTAAAAAAAGTTAAATTGGACGACGACATTTTAACCAACGAAGAAAAATACTTTGCAGTCGACTTAAAGGATGGCTTCGCTTGCCTCTTATGTGACAGTCTAATTCCTTATACGAATGTGAGCGAGATTCAAAAGCATTATTTTGAATATCACGGTAAAACGCACAATCAATACAAGTCCTTCCCTGTCCGACGCGCTGAAAGGTTTCAGCAATTAAAAAAAAAGTTTTTCTCGGTAAAAGATTCTTGTAAGATTGTCAAAGGTGATCTGAAAAGTGTACAAAAAACAGCCTTCATAATCACATATAAGTTAGCCAAGAATAACAAGTCTTTACAAGATGGCGAGGTCATTAAAAAACTGATGCTCGATGTTATTCCTGAGCTGATGGTACTTTGCAGTGCGAGGGTCAACTTTATCTCTGTGGTAGAAAGTCTTCCCATGAGCCCTGAATTAACGAAGAAGAGGATAAATATTATCGGGAGCAATCTTTTCAATCAGTTAAAAAATGACATTAAGAACTGCGACTGGTGCTCTTTGATGATAGGTGGTTACGAATGTAAAATCAAATCGTCGGAAAATCACTCGCTTCTTGTAGTTTCAATACGTTTGGTGTTTGAGGATATGACGGTTAAAGAAGAGCTTCTTGACATGTTTCCGTTACCAAAAATTCCCAATGGAAATAATATTTATAAAGCCTTGAGAGCAGTAATACGTAACAATGACTTGAGTATGGAAAAGGTGGAGAGCATCACTATTGACCCATCCTCTGCCTTTCTAAACGAAAAAACTACAGATGTATTCATGGAATGCTGTAAGAAGGATGAAATCACATCTAAATTAATTATTCACAAGTGTCTACTGCACTTGACTGAAACCTGTTTGGATACCGTAAAAATGGATAATATGCTTGAAGAAGCTCGAAGCATGATTACGTATTTGACGAAACATGGTTCAAACAAAAAAGCGTTCGAAGAGTTGATAACCGAAGATAAACTCGAACTGGCATTAAATTTTTTTGGCAATTTACCAACAATTAGAAGTAGCTTAGATAATATAGGCGTCTATTATAGACAATTAGACACCGCTAGTTGGATAACGAAGCTGACCTTTTACGTGGACCTAGCCACTCGTGTGATTGAACTTATTGAATCATCGCGGGGCTATCAGCGAAATCCATGTGAAGTTGTTGACAGAATTGTTCAATTTCGGAATGAGCTGGTTACGTGGGAAGAAAGCTTCAAAGAAACTCTATGGCCCGAAAGTTTTCCTAGAACGCAGGCTGCAATGTGTGAGATGGAAATAGAGTTGTTGTTCGAAAAATGCTCATTTTTGATGCATTTAAAAACGCTGATACAACGGATACATGAGGATCTAGTGTCGTTTAAAAGAGTCATGGAATTCTCCGCAAATCTCAGACACCCTTTGACCGTTTCCAAGTTTAATGTGGAGCGTTGCATTAACGTATTGGTTGAATCTGGAATAAACATGTCTCATGTCAAAGCCATTGCCGAGTATGACATGCTCGTGAAAAATACCAAGCGGTTATCTTCAACACTCAATCCTGATGATGTGTGGACAGTGATTAAGAAAGACAAGTATCCAAATTTGATTTCTCTTTATCAGAGAAATCTCTCAGTTTTTTCTACAGCGTGGATGAACAGGGCTATTCTTGAATACATAAAAAATGTTAAGGAGGTGAATGAGTATAATATAAACGATAACACTATTAAAGATCTTGTAAGAATTATTGCAAGTTCGTATACACCGGAATACACAAATATAACCGACTCTTGGACCTCTTGTTTGAATTCTCACAAATAAATCTCATTTAAATGAATGTAAATAATATTTGTACATAAAAATAAGACTTTATACATTTGTAATTAAGCTAGTTACATTTATCATATTTTCAAGAGCTGTTTGTAAAATTTCATCATTATAATAATGAATACCAATTTCGCTAAAATAAACTTCGTTTACTCTGTTATTATTCGTTTTTCTTTCCCTCAAAAAATAAAGTATTAAAGAAACGATGGAAATTCATGGCCCATAAACGTTTCTCTCCACGTTTATGAAAACGCCAATGGGAAAACCTTTGATTTATGCCGCAGAACGCAAGCAAACAGTACTAATGGCCTTGAGAGCTCTGTTAAAACACCGAGGGATTTTCCTTTGGTCTTTCGGACACCTTGACGCATTCGACGCTCGCATAATAAATCTACAGACAAGTAATAACGAGTACGTTTGCGTTGGGTGACGTTGCATAAAATAATTATTCAAATCGTCGAAAGAGTAACCGATTTTTAACGATTCTTCCTCACCTGATTCAGAATCCATTAAGCGACCGCATTTCCGTTTATTTGGTGTTCGCTTTTATAAAATTATAATATATTTTAATATTTTATGTTTTTACATTTCTTTATCTCGATATAACGTATTTAACTGCCAAGTGAAAAATAATTCAGCGAGATCAATATTTGTGCATCATAAAATGTCTCTTAGAAGAAAACTCAAATAATGCAATCAATTGTTTTTATGCGGTTAAGTTTTACACGTTCGATTTGCCTGATTCAAACAAAACTTCAACTCGTTTAATCAAATATATCGCTGAACCAGATTCCGGATAATTTAGCGTTGATTTGATTTCTTTAAGTTAAGTCTCATATTTAGTCGCGTCGGCCCACCCGCTCGCTTTTACGCAAATGTCTCGAGAGTAAGGAGGATTAGAATCGGTGAAAGAGGGGACGTGGAACGCGCTTTCCAGCGATGAACCCGGACCTACTAAGTCTCTCGCTCAAATCTGCGACACGTGCCTTTCGAAGACTCCGCACAGATTTACGCGCATTCGTGCTCTTTGCCTCGCTCCCGTCTGGGGGAGGTCTCCTGGTTTATATACGCAGATGAGCGCATTTATTTGAACTCTTTGGAAATTCAATTGTTCCTATTGTTTCATCCATTTAACTCGTCAATGATGTAAGTATGCTTGTTAGCTGTTGAGGTAAGGTTAAATGTTTAAAAATGTTGTTTAATTAAACAAATTTTTGTAAAATTGAAAAAAAATTATTATTTCTGCAATACTTGAAATTTATAGTGATAGCAACGACAATATTTGCATTTGAATTTAATGGTTACAGAATAAAAAAAACTTTAAAAGCGTGTGTTTTTTAGAAATCTTGTTGATTGCAATTTCCTGTACATTAGCTTTAAAATCACACTAGATTGTAAGTATTTCCAGAAGTGACAAAGAAAATAATAGAAATTTAAACATTAAATATGCATATGTTGTAAACAATAGGTTAATAACAAATTCATGAGAAACACTTTGATTTCTTAGATATAAAATAAAAATAAAACATAATTAATTGAGAATCCAACCAAAATTTTAAACAATTTAGTATTTTACCATATTCTCGTGCAAGTTATTCAAAATTATAATATAGTTAAAGAAAGCCAAATCCAATAACGAAGTTTCACCGAAAGTACTACGTAAACTCAGGTTAACTTTTTCAAAAGATACTCTAGCATATCCCTTAATAATTCCGCATCACTTTATCGTCCATATATACCACCAAGAAAATGCAAAGATATACGAAAACTGTGTCCCCGAGAGCGTCTCACGTACCCTTGTAAATATTTCATCAATGCCGTCAAAGTATTGGATTACTTGCCGGCTTCGCGGCCAACTTCCGTTTCTCGCTAAACGCTTCATTAG
>JAPYZB010000140.1:0-39567 GCA_030522745.1 Eupelmus kiefferi | reverse complement strand
TGTTTTTTGCGCCCGCCGGTCTGAAAATGGGCACTTTTAGCTCTCATTTTAGGTAGCAAAAAGCGCGAAAATCGTGCCTGTGTGACAAAAAATTATTTATGATTCACATTTTAAATATAAGTCTTGTGACCTTTATTTGTTATAAATTGGTAGATAATAAATGAATCATCTTATATCAAAATGAATAACAAATCAAGTTTTAATTTCAGGATGTACATTTTCATACAAAGATATTTGGATCATGTTTTGCAAAACAATGATTGAATATTTAGTATCTAAATTTAATACATGCTTGTATTATATTTAAATACAGCACAAAATATTTACTAAGCAAACATTGAATAACCGAAAAATTTACAAAAATGTATAGTATATATTTGTTTCCGGTAAGAAAGGTTGCTTTACCTCCATAAGTTTCCCGGCAATAGATATCAGATTAATTAAAGTCTAGGTATACTTGTATTACAAGATATCTAATCTTTAGGAAGTCATTAATCATAAAATAAAAATGAATACACGTTTTATTGTAATTTATTAATTTTATAGTTTTATTTTCTCTTCAACCAATATAACAAACATCCTATTCATTATCACATAATCACTCAGCAAACAAACAATATTTTAACTCTCACAAGCGTCACTCTCGCGTAACAGATCAACATTCTCATACACCCACGCACCCAAACCCCCACAACCAACCCCGCTCACACCCACGCATCAGCACACATTCACGCGAGGCCGGATAGAAAAGAAACGAACGAAAAACTCGAATAATAGGAGAAAAACGAAAGAAATTGCAAACCAGCGCGCTGCGCGTATATACATCGGCAGACTCCGAAAGAGAAAAACGTCCGGCAATATGGTTCTCGCATAACCAATAGCTGGAGCGATCGTCGAGGGGGGTGGCTATACACACAGCTACATACGCAACTCATCCAGAATGCAAAAGCGATGCGCATATGCGGTCGGCTCCCCGCGTGTATTTCTGCATCCGGGGGGAAGGCGGCTTGTCTTTTGTGCCTTCCAATTCCCCGCGCGATTATCGCCGTCGCGATTGTTGCAGGGACCTACGGGCCTCTGCCTTCGGTTTGGTGAATCGCTGATGATTCGCGGCTTTGTCCTTTTCGTGATGCGTCTCGTTTTGACGAGGCCTGCGATATGTGCCGGCTCGCGACTGTTGATTGTGTGGCTTTTTTTTTAACAATAGCAAGCAACAATAGTTGCGATGTTTTGTGGATGGAAGTTTGCGAGTGGTGGATAGTGGAATTTTTTATTGGGATAAAGTTGATATGGACGTTTTGGGTATGATTTAAGTTTTCGTGATTTTGAAAATATTAACAGGTGACGATAAATTAGCAATTATGCTTGTTTAGTGAAACGGACATTTTTAAAACTGCGAATAGGTACCGGAAAAGATTGAATAATTATCGTAAATGCTCTCGTAAAACTAAATTTACATTTCGGCAAAGGTAATGATTAATGCATCCGTTACTGTTCGAAAAAAAACTAGTTTTACTCTAAAAACGCGATTTTCTAGTTCGCCGGCCTTTTTAATGATTTATTTGCTAACATCTACGCAAGCAACTGATCATTACGATTTCCAATTACTTAAGCCGAAAGCGATTACGTAAAATATCCCTTTTCCCCGCTCCGAGTAAATTGCTTTACAAATCAGCTGTTTTATGAAATTTATGATCTTGATTAATTATACAATTAACTGCTGATTGATTGCTGATTAGTATCTATATTCATGATTGGAGCGCCGGACATTGATTAGTTGCGCCGATGTAGAGTAACGTTCAAGTTAAGCAAATACGAACGCTATATATAAATGCGCGCTACGAGCGTTCATTAGTTCGTCTGGCTGCGCTTAAATAAGTGCGTAGAAAGGTGCCTCTCGGAATTAGCTATTGTTATATTTTCACTTGCCCTTTATGTAGCCTACCGAGTAAGATAAATCCATAAGTTGTTGAGATTATTTAGACGTTAATATTACTTTCTGGATTAGTTTATTTTCTGATTTAATCCACAGCTGAATGTACGAAGCTTAAATTGTTTGTTATTCAAATAAACGCAAGACCATCGGCAACCGTATTATGCAGATCTTGCTATGACAGGCAACGTTTAATGCAGGTGCAGCGCGCTGTGCGATGGGTTTCGCGGGTCCTGCATAAACATCCTGCAGTCATGTTCTTTGGTTTCGCATAGTATCATCTATTTAACCCTACTGATAATTTGAATTAGTTTCGATTTTCAAAATTTTATGATTCTTTTGAATTGTTGCAAAAGTTTGATTGGGATAACATTAAAGAAATTTGGTATTGTGATAATGGTAATCTAATCTAGCTACTAATGATGATGTGTATTTTATACCCACATTTTGGTGTTTGATTTAATATTATATTTTAGTTTAAAACCCTAATAAACAAAGAATCTAAATTGTTACAGAGTAAAAATAGCCACTAATTTATTATAATAAAACACAAATAAGTATAATACAAGTTCGATCTGAGATTATTGTGAACGATCGCACTTTAGTAAGTCATGGGTGTACATCATCCGCGTGTAAACGTATATGCCCTGCTGAAGTCTCGTGTTACGGCCGCTAGGCGGCGATCGGTTACCTGTACTTGAAAAAAACATGTTTAATTTCATGGTGGCTTTTTGATGCTTTGTGTGATGATGGATATTTTCTCGACGGGAACATAAGCTTAGTTTACTGATCTTGAATATACATACCTAATGTTCATACTTAATAAATACCTACTACATGTTATCTTTCATAGTATTTGCGGGCAAAATAACTTTTATCATTTTTAGAAATCAATTTCATTCTTATTTTTTTGGGTATGAGAATAATGTAACATCACAACTGCAGAAAAAGTGTGTAAACAAAATAGTGTACAGATGGGACCTAGTTTGGATACTCTTTCATTATTTTGGCAAACTAGAGTTCCATAATCGTGGCACTCGAAAATTGCCAGCGATTGTATGTACATAGTTTTCCACCTTTCTTATTGTACCACTACTTTTCAATTAGAGTATTTTTTTTCTAAAAGGTAAAGTCCTATGGAAATGTCCTATCAAAATTTGTATAAGTTCTGTTTGGTGGTAGACATAAGTATGCATTAGTTGAATAAAATAATTACTATCATGGTTAGATAACATCTTTTACGATTTACTGCCTTAAATTTGATAGCGCTGAATTTTTGATCGATGAGTTGATTGTTTTTCATAAACATAAAAATATCTATATAGTCATGCCGGCTCTAGTTAAAATTTAAAATATCTGATGACGTTTAATGATTCTAAATTAGACATAAATTTTGTAGAACGGCCTGTGACACACACACACGCACACACACATACACACACACATACACACACGCACACACACACGCACACATGCACACACACACATACACACACACTTATACACACACGCACACACACACACGCACACATGCACACACACATATACACACACACACACACATACACACACACACTTGCACGCACGCTCTTAGTAAGAGAGAGGGAAAGAGAGAGAAAAAGCGAGAACTCCGACAGAAAATAATACCAGATGAACATACAAAACCAGCGCAGAAATACGATGGAGAGAGGGAGACAAAGAAACGGGAGAGAAAGAGAAGAAGAAGCGAATACGTGGACTTGACGGGGGCTTTGAAAACGCAAAAGTAATCACCGTGCGCTGCTCATCGCTCTCTCTCTCCCGCTCCCTTTTTTTTCGTACGTTACATCTACTCGTACCACCAATCTAGTCGCGTCAGCCCAAGCCTACCTGTGTACGAACGTCAGGGAGAAAGAGAAGAGAAAGAGAGAGAGAGAGAGAGAGCGAAAAACAATAAAACCCGGGAAAAAGAGAGAGAGAGAAAGGCGCAGCCGAAATAAATCAATTCCAAATTTACATGGGCAGCGCGGAATTTATTTAAAAGAGTATTATGCAATTTTCGCGTCGAACCGCGCTGGAATACGCGGTGCGTCGAGAAAATGCTTTTACGGTTGGGATTTTAAATGATAATGTTATCGCGGAGGGATATTAATTTTAATTTAATATTGACCATTATATTTCGACATTTAAAGAATGACTGACCACTTTTATTATTAAATAACTGGTGCAACTTCTTTTTACATCCATATCTCACATTGTTGATATTTAGAGGCTGTTTTAGTCAAATCATTCTAAATATCAATAAGCTTTTATACGAGAAGGCACAATAATTGTTCATATATTTCACGACAGCATTATAACAAAAAGGCCAATATTTTTTTCAATCTCAATATGACATATCGTAAAGCACAGCTACAAAACCTGTCGTTACACTTTTAACAATATTGTTGCAACAAAAGAAAGTAATTAAAACGATAACTCAAATCCCCGGAGCGAAAAAATATTACAAATATAATACAATGTAACTTCCTCACTATATCAGCTTACTCTCGTAAATAATTATCCGGCGCGCGGGCGAGCGCGATCGGGCCCGCATCTGCATATCCAGAACATCAATTAACCGGAACAAATTAAGAATACCGCTTTTGCAGCGCGCGCCGAGACGTGAAATAGCACGGCACATTACACACACATGCACACACACACTTACACATTTATATATATATATTTCGAGCGCAAAAAAGGATAAACTCTCTCTCTCTCGCCTACTCCTCGTCTTCGCGCTCGTAATGCTAAATCTCGAATTCGTCTCTGAAAAAGAAATGGCCGCTCGGTAATATTTAAGTCCAATTACGCGGGCAGCCGATTCAGGTGCGCGCGAGCTGCGCGAATAAACTGGCCTTATTTTATTCGACGGCTTTGTTTATGGCTCTTAAGGTTATTTACGAGTTTAGGATGCGCCAGAGCGATATCGCCGCGAGTTAAAACCGAAATAAGGCCTCTGCTGCCGGTTGAGCTACAATGAAGCGAAGCGAGAAGAATGGGATGGGATATGAGAGTTTAATCATGCCGCGGAGCTGTTTTTTTCGGATTGTTCCTTTTTTTTCTGGGACTAGTTAAATAAGTTGGGATAGGTGATGGGCGCGCGACGCGGATGCGATGTTTTGGAGGTGCTGGAATGGGTCTTTTGAGTGGGGATGATTTTTTTGTTTGCTTTTTTTTTAGGAAAATTTGTAGTTCAATTTGAAAAATCAGTTATTTATTTTTTTTACATTTTGAGAGTCAAATTCGTTTGTCGATTAAAATAGAAATACAAATATGCTTTATTTGAACATGTGAATTGATTGCATTTTTCACTTTACTTTTTACTATTTCCACAATATATATTTTATACAAACAGTGTAAGTATATTACAAAAATATAGTGAAATTTTTTCTAATCCATCGTAAACAATTGAATAATTTCGTAGAAATATCTATCACTTTGGATTATCACAACAATTTTTAATAAATGCTTTTCCAATCAATCGACAACTTGATCTCCATACTCTCAAATGAATCAGCCGCACTTCACAATCAGAATAAAACAATAATGAACTAAAAAAAAAAAAAATAGCATCCTCCTCATCCCAATAAAACCAGCAGCGCGACCAAGTTCCGAAAAGCCGACACTTAGCCCATCCTCCCCGCATTGAAACTTCATAACGCCACTTTGTACTCCCTTCCGGAAGCTCCTCCTCCAGCGAACAATGATATGCATCTGGAAGTCAAGTCCCGAGTCGTCCCGACGGCGAAGAAGCTCGCTCGCGCTCCCGAGCCATAACCAATTTAGCATTTTGACTCCTAATACTGCATCGTCTCTCTTGCGACCCTGCGAGCTCGCCCCCGCACACACACACACCTTCACGTATATGTGTATGGCCTGGGTCGATATTTCGTAGCGCGTCCCCGAGGCTGCACCTTCTGGCCCGGTTAATAATTCAATTCCTTCCACGCCGGTAACTCTCTGGCCGCCTCCTCCTCTGCCTCCACCCCCCGGCTTTTGCTCCGCCGAGCGTGCGCGCGCCAGCCGGTGTCTTCTAAGGTGCATCGATTTCCTCCTCCGTGTGCGAAGAGAGCAGCCCCATGGGGAGGTTGGCAAGACAGAGTCGCGCATCCGCTAAGGAGAGTCGGCAGACTGTGGAGACAAAGAAGCTGCAGAGGAAGCTGCTTCGAAGGGCGAGACTTTAAGTTTTGAGGGCTGCTTGGTTTTGGGGATGTTTGAGGTGCTGGGAAAGATGCAGTTTTGTTTTGTGGGCAGTTTAGGGTTGATTGGTAGACGGTTTGGATTCATTTTGTTTTTGAGAAATTTTTTGATTGGGGACAAGTGTTTGAGAAATTTGGGAAAATTTACTTTCAATGAGCAACTGATTTATAAATATGACTTACTGGTATTGAGTAAAAAATTAAATGGTTAGGTACTTACACGTTGCTAAGGGTAACGTAATAAAAATAACGTTTGTCAAAACGATGATATCATTTTTAATGATATGGGATACTTTACTTTAATATTTATTCAATAAATTTGTATATCAACTAATCTTCTCCCAAGTAAATACCGTTTTAAATTTAAAAACAAATAAGCTGCAGTAATTACGTTCTCACGTAATTAAAATAGTTATAAAGTGAAACTTAATTTTAATAAGCGTAGAAATGATATAAAAATATTTAATGCGTCAATATATAAATACATTTTCGATAACCCGTTTTTCAAGTATATATACTAAGCTCGCAAAAATCTTGCTTAATAACTGTAATCAGAGAATTTTTATTCAAAAACCTGTCACGGTAGCGCCATGTGTAATTTCCTCCGCTGCTTTCATAAAATTCCCATGTCAGCGTCACGATGTCACGGAAAGTTTATCTTTTTTCCCAAACTACACGGCAATTACTCGCAGTTTCAAAACTACCTCAAAAAGAACCTCAAAACACCAACTCCAGCTTACACTTAATCCACAACTAAATAAACAGACACACACAGACGGACAGTCTTATAACGGAAATTATCGATTAAAAGTCAGACTGCAGTCATCCTTGCCGCTGCAGCTTCCCACAAACTACTCGCACACACGTAAAGACAGCCAAGCCTCCAGGCTAGCATGTGAAAATTACAGCGAGTGTCGATTCACGCAAACGCCGCCGTGCGGCATAAACATTTTTCGTGCCACCAGAAAATGGTAGCCAAACGCTTCCCGGTAAGCAGTTCCAGATGACCTTAGCTCTCTGGCAGAAGTAGATATTAGACTTCGCGCCGCCGCCAGGAAATAGCATCTGTAACTTCAGAGCATTGATCAATGGCTTTTAACTACGCGCGTTACGGGACTTGCGATCGAGCCTCCGGGGCGCGCCTTCGTGTCTTCGCCATTAAAGCTACAGAGCAGATTGGCGCGGCTGTTTTTTTCTTTCGTTGGTTATGCGCCTGCGAAAAAGGTTCGAGTTCAAACGTAGCTCGGAGGTAGCGCGATTCAATTGCCGCGCGCGCGGGCTGATTTAAAACTACCGGGGGCCGGGGAGGAGCGCGGCCTGGATTATAAACATTAACGCTAGGGAATTACTTGATGGGTTATGGGAATTTATGAGTGGAAAACTATGCAAAGCGTGAGTTGATTAAAGGCCGAATTGACAATTGAGAATAATGCAATGATTCGGTTGAGATGGGATGATATAGGTAAAGATGATGGTTCGTTTGGACAAATAAGGCAAGAAGACTATGAAAGTTTTGAAATTGCAGTTTTAGATCGCGGGATATCGTACGCAGGGTAAACGGAAACATTTCAAGGTAACGCAGAAGGAAATGCAAATCTGAAGCATAACTTTATTTCCAATTCCGCAAACAGTTTGTCTGGGGAAATCATAAAAATACTCCTGCATTTTTCTACCTCTCGAAAAATCATGCGCAGTTCGTAAACTCCGCAATACATTTCTTCATAACCGTGTAATCCATCGTTCTATTCCGCTCAATCAACAACCCCCCACCCTCCTACTCCTCTCCCAACCCCCTCGTCCAAACCCGAACCTCCATCGCTCCGAAAATCTCAAACTCCAAAATCCGTAGCACCCAACCCCCTCAGCAAAAACACACGCAGACATGCCGCAAAAAAGCCCGCCATGCGAAAAATCAGCGAGCATACGTTATATAGCCCCCTCGTCGCTTGCATGCATATGCAAGCCTTAACCACACACACATACACACTTTCTTCACGAGCGAGCGAGCGTGGATAATGCGGGCGCCGCGCGCATGCATATGGAGGACGTCGTTGCGCGCTTGCTGGCGGGGTTGGGGGGGGGGGGGGGGGACAGGAGGGGGGTAGAACGCCGCCGGCGGCCATTTTGTGTAAGCTCTCTTCCCGGAGGAATCGATGTGACGTCGCCCGAGGGCCGCGCGCTTGCGCCACTGCTGCGCTCCGCTCCGCGACCCTACGCCGTTTGTTCCCCCCTATATATATGCGTTCTATGGGGGAAGAGGGAGAGGGATAGCTTCTACTTTTTCAATCTGGATGCGCGAGGTTTTTTTGTTGTTGTTTCGATTGGGTTTTTTTTGGTTGGGGGGAGGGTTTCGATCTTTTTCGGTGCAAGCGCTGGTTTTTATTGGATTCGGGAGTTTCCTTATGCGTTTTGGTTTTTTTGCCGGGAGCTTTCGAGGTTTTTTTTGGGACGGGAAGAGGATGGGAGGCTGGGGTTGAGGGAAAAAGAGAAAGTTTCGCGCGGTCGGGGAGGTTTTAATCATTTTTGCATGTATAATTAATGAGGATCTTGTCTTGGCATCGATGGCTATTTGGCTAAATTTTAAGATTTCGTTTACGTGTTTGGCTTAAATTGCGCTTGTAAGGATGCTTTATTTTAATAGCTATTGTATAATATATTTAAATATTTATAAATTTACAAATTTGAGAGTTCTCTGAACACACTTCAGTTACAATACTTTATTCACAGAAACAAGTGAATATCAAAATTCGATGTTACACCAATGCAAAAGAGTTGAAATATTTGTTGCAAATGAAGTAACCGCTTTTATTTCATTTCATTTTTTCGGTACCCAACAATATGTTGCATGGATTATCTTTTATTCAAATGAGCTAATAAAATACTGTAATATACCGTCGAATTTCTCAGTTGAAATCAATAGTGGCCGTGATAGCGTATATACAATCACGAAGAAGGCAGAAATTCGTATTTCATTATTTATTTTGACTGTACATAATCTGGATATTTGAAATCGTTCAATTCATTCTCCGATTCACCTGAATTATATAATAACATTTGTTTGAGAGAAAACAATTTATATTTATTGATTATTGTTGATTTCATTACGATTTTTTTAAAGTTGTTTTTCCATTATAATATTCTTGAAAATACTTTTAAAATTTTTTACATTAAATAACTAATCTGCAATCAAGTTTCATGTTACAAGACAATTATAGCTACGAACTCGTGTAATCTGAATTAGCATATTATGATAAAAGAAAAACATGTTTATACATAAACATCACATGAACGTATAGTCGTGGGAAGCCTTTTTAGCACAAAATCACCATCTTAGAAATTGAAACTTTGATAAAAGTTACTCAGATCCGGCTTAAATGCAAAAATCCTAACAATACATTGAATTCGAGAAAACACCTACAAATAAAAAAGCAGCATCAATCACTACACCCCTAAACCAACCTAAAACAAAAAACTCTCTCAAAACCACTCCTCCCCCACCATGTACAAAAAAATCCCCACTCAGCAAAAAAACCAAGCCTCCAAAAAATCAAGAGCAAAAGTGCCAGCGAGAAGAAACACAACCTTCTCTCTCTCTCCCTCGCGCGAAAGATTCCGATGGGATAGGCGATACGCGCGATGCTCGGCTCGGATTAAGGGGGCTAGCCGCGCGCGGCTGCAGCTGCGCCAGCTCGGAGATGATCTCGCGTCGCCCGCGGCCGGCTCCGCACGCGCGCTCGCGCGGCCTCTCTTTATCTGCCGGGGAGAGTTTACCCTCGGCTCTAACCTCGTTCTCCTCTGCGCGCTTATTATGACGGTGATCATCGATTATCCGCCGCGGAGCGAGACTTTTTGAGAGCTATGCAAAAGGTATGTGGTCTGAAGAGTAGTTTTGTTGGGAGGTGGGATGTGGAGGCTGGGTAATTTGGAATGGGTTGTGATTGCGGTGTTTTTTGGAGGTTAGGTTTGGAATTAAAGGAAGGTTAGTTAGTTGTAACTGTTTGACAAATATTAGTTTATTGGTGGACGCAAGGAAGCGTGTGGATTAATTTTGATGTTCCGATTTACAATGGACCGTTGGGTGTTTACTCATTTTGGAGCTTTGCAATAGATAATTAACATACGTAAACATTGTAAATTGAATGCGCGGCTTGGGCTTTATATATATACATTTCCGACTGAAAAGTCATCCAAACATTAGAAGTCCAGGGCGCGATGTATCCTAATGGACTTCATTTGAATCGAATAATTTGATTCAATTAAAGTCAATTTGTATTTATTATCATATTATTATCAGTAATTAATGCTGAAATCGAAACATCTGATTAGAAGAAAACATAAGTTCGCCATTAGAATAGGACTAATTATTATTGTCGCAAAATCGATTACAGAGATTTAATAAATTGAAAAGAAAAAAAATTTTAAATTATAAATAAGCAAAGTTTAGTCGAAAAGTTATAAAATCAGTGCCGAGAATCCAAGCCCTCGAGAGTCTCGCGCGCATCCTTAATATTCATACTTAAAGCAATAGATGGCCTAATAGTCCAAACGTTCTCATTACATCCACAAGAAAAAGCCCGATAATATATTCAGCCGGCCGCGACGAAACCAGTAATTTCCTGCTTTTATCAAGTTCCCCGGCAGGCCGAGCATTACCCGGTCAAATTTGTAACAAAAGAGGGGCGGGAGAGGACGAAAAACACCCGTTTCGCTCCGGATTTATCAGATAAGGCCTGCCTCGGATCTAATGAGGGTTGTAAAGCGAATCCCCGTAGCGAATTTCCGAAAATTTCCCTCCTCGCCCTCGTCTCCTTCTTCTCCTTCTCTCTCTCGTTTGCTGTGTTCGTTTTCTGATGTGCGCGCACTGATCGTATTTTACATACCGGCGTTTTAGAATGGAAAGGCGAGGCGCAGAGAGCAAGCGCGAACCACTCGGATAAGGATCTAAATTTTTGGCTGCGCTGTCTTTATTATTATGGGCAGGACTGATTAGGATTACGCGCTGGGTGAGTGGGGAATGAGGCTGGGTTGAGGCTTTTAATGATTGGTGAGGTGCGTGAGGACTGGTTTTTTGCGAGTTGAGGTTGGTGTTTGTTGCCGAGATTTGATAAAGTTGGTTTAATCGCTGCATCGTGTGTGTTTTTTTTCATTTGGATTTTTGTTTGAAATTTGAATTTAAAACGTTATTAAAAATTTTTACTTACTATTTACACTTTTTAGTGCTCTTATATAAACAAGAAGAATATCACATTATTGTAATACTAATAACTGCGATAAAATCATTTCTGGTCAACAAATGTTAAAATGACACTTATCTAAAAAATTTTAACGTTTGTTGACCAGAAATTCTGCCCAGAATATGGTCAATTTTCTACCACGGTATTTTAGTGCTTAAAAAAAAACTATTATATAAATTTGCACATCTGTTCATCATCAAACATTAGAACCTTCTTCTCCTATCTATCATTACCAAGTCAACATCGCAACAAAATCCAATAAACATTCACCAGCGCATACCCATTTAGGCTCATTAAACCATCGATAAAATTATCAAACCAATGAATTAGTATATTACCAAACGCACTCCTTCGCAGAAAAGCTCGCATTCTTACATAACTATCCCCAGCGATTTTTCTCAACCAGAGAGAAAGAGGGACAAGTTTCTGCAGCGGTCGGTCCGGCTCCTATTTTGCAGATATTGACACGATCCATAATTCACGTTTACGTGCCTGGGAAACGATCGTTTAGCTCGCGGCCGAGAGCGCAGAGTAGACTAGTTTCTGCAGCGCTGGATATATAGCCGCTGTATACGCACTTTATAATCGGCCTGTGAGCCGAGGCCTGAAAACGCGCCGAACGCGGAGGTATATATTCCTGACGTAATTTCGCGCGGTTGAGCGAGATTTAAGCGGCGCGCGTGTAACCGTCTTTATGTACATTTGGAATGTGTGTTTTATTTTGTTTATGGAGGCTGGGAGGAGAGTTGGGGTTGTTAGGGTGTGGACGGTGTGGATTAGATTTATGGATTTGGGTTTTATTTTATTCCAGAGTATTGATGTACTGGTTAATCTTGATGTTTTGATTGCTGAAATTGGGTTTTGATAATAGGAGCTATGAAAGTGTATCTTTGCGAATAGTACGAAATAAAAAATGATTGAGGATGTAAAATTTTAAGGGATTGTTGAGTTTTACCTTTTTAGATGAATTTTAAATGTCTCTACAGAAAGTGAATAAAATTAGATTGAATCCAAAAATATTCTGCTAGGTTTTCTCTCGATTTTTGAATTTGAAAAACTAAATTTTCAAGCCAACGAAGAAAAATTTTATTGTTCCAGACGTCAAAGTAAACGGCATGTGAATTTTTCTCTCTTAGCAATATTTACTAAATTCCAACAAGCAAACGTATACTAGCAATATTTTACTACAAGAGTTCAGATTCTATGGTTCAAAAATTTTTCTGTTTTACAAAAAGAATTATTTAGCCTAAATTATTCACTGCACTGTGTCACCATCTCAGTCAGTCAGGCGACAAAAAAATTTTTTATTTTATTATACTTATCTTATTTTATTTTTTATGCTTCTTAAAAAAATAACTTGTAATTTGAAGAAAAATAGTTTATTTTAAAAGTCATATCACAAGTTTCGAAAAAGAAAATAAAACTAAAATAAAAAAGTAGTTTTGATTTAATTTTTCCAAAATAAAAAAATAATAGTCTAGTTCAAAGTTATTAAAGTTTACATTTGAGCAATATAATATGATCTAACTTCAGACCTTCTAATACTTAAAATTTAATAATGTAATTATGTTGCTTTAACTTGAAGTATCATAAATTAGGACCAGATTAAAATTTTTTTGATTTTAAAAGCAAATTAAAGCTTGTTTTCTTAAGTTTTATTTACTTTTTTTAAACTTAAGATAAGACTTTTTTAAACCAAATTATCCACCTTTGAAGTAGAAACTACCTATTTTTCTAAATCTACGAATACATGAAATAAAATAAAATATAACCAAACAATTTCAGAATTCATAGTACTTTAGCCAAAAAAGAATTTCCTACATAGATATATAAGCAAAATTTTTTAATCAAAAGGTCTGGACAATCTTTATCAGCTAAAAATACACATGAAATCCGCAGTACCATTCCTTTCATGATTCTAATCACCAACCCATCCCTCAATACCTTCCTCCTCAACTTCACCCCACCACTCACTAAAAAAAATCCGAGTCATTACCAGCATCCTCGCACCTACTCGCTTCCATCTTGCCACCCACACCCACACTCACACACCCACCCACACATCCAAACCTCCACGTAGCCCGAGCCTCTTATCTCTCGGTCGCGTCTCGGCTCCCCTCTCCTTACGCACACACGCCGCGAGCGAAATAAAGCCGTGAGCTCGCTCCCGGTGATTGGAAGTCACCCCTCCGGGGTGGGCTGCTGCCGCTCCTGCTACCCTCTGCGCATGCGTCGCGGGCTTTTAGGGTCTCAGCTCTCACTGCTGCCGCTGCTGCTGCTGCTGCTGCGGTCCTCCCTGCGGCTCTAAACAGGCCTAGGATGACACGCCCCGGGCGCCTACCCCAGATCAATAAGATACCACCCCGCTCTAGCTCTCGTGCACGCACACGCGTAAGGGTCAGAGTGTACGTCTGTGTGTGGATTATCCAGCTCTCTGTAGAGGGAGGCGCTCGAGACGCGTTGGAAACGATTTTCTTAACGTGGGAGTGTTGTTTTTTTGAGTTGGGTTTTTTTCATGGTGGATGGGGCTTTCAGGTTGGGGTTGGATGAGTTTAAGGGGGGTGTAGTGGTGGATGATTTCTGAGGTTTTGTAATGATTGGGAGGGTTATTTGTTTGGCCCTCTTGAATTGGTCGATGGTTGAATGAAGATTGGATTTTGTAAATATTTTTGTTTTTATGGAAACTTTTACTTTGTTTGTTTGTAATGTAAGTATTGGGGAATATTCGATCGGAATTGTATTCTCTGTAATAGTATAACCTTATTGAATCAGCATATATAACTAAAGTGGAGCATGATGGATTGAAATTCAAGCAAATACATTTTACATTTTACCAGCAAAATATCCGTCTGCAACGCGAGATCCAAATTCTTGGGTATTTATAAACACGCGAATAACGCGTTTAAATATTATCCCAATAATATTTGCTTGCTTCTCGAGCAATTTGTAATGTTTGATATTAAAATAAAATTAATGTTTTAAATAAACCAAGGGAAGCATCATCTGATATCGTACACCCAACTTTAGCTTTTCCATTTTCGTCCATTTTCAAACTTAACTCCCAGGTATACACGTATATGTACAGCTCTTATCGATATGCAATCCCGTACAAAGTTAGCCCGTCTGCAGTGTTAACATAAGCGAATCTTGGCAAACTTTAATCAAGTGTGGCAAATATTGTTGTTGTGCCGCGAGCTCGCGCGTGTGTGTATACTAATCGAGTCTCGGGATACGCGCTGCTTAGTTTAGCAGAAACTTGCGAGCTTTTGCAAGATTTGTAAGGTTTGCGATTTCGGGCCTGGATTGATGTTTGGGTCAAATTGCTTTATAGTGGTAAATTAACGGGTAAATTGGTGATTTGGGAATTATAATTTACTAGGGAAAAATTGTTATTTCTTAGGGTTGCGTTTATTTTAAACATGCATGGGAAATGTTGATGCATAATGCATAAATTTTAATTCGACGATAATCGTTTTTTTCACATATTTAAGTACTTGCCCTAAAGTCCTTCGTTAATTTTTACCCTCTTTACACTGAATTGCGGAAAAAGTCAGCCGTTACAACAATTGATGCTTCTTATACTCTGTAATTTTCATGAAAGATCGCGAAACCACTAACAGAAAATTTCGAGCGCGTTTTCATAAATATAAAAAGTATTAACCCGGAGCATTTCTCGAAAGTATTGTGAAATTATCTTAAAGCAACCGCAAAACGAGCGTATACCTTTGAGCTATTGCGGAAACCAGTACTCGTATTAAAAAGAATTACAGTTTTAAATGCATCTATTACTTTTGAATGAATTAAGCTATGAATAAATATATATTTAATACATATTACGGACAATGTTTCGAAAAAATAATGGCTTTCATTCTTTATTCATACCGCAATTAAAGTCATATCTTCCATTTTAAAATAAAATTACTCGATTACCTTAATTACTATTATAATATTAATTACATATAAAACTTAAAACAATCGCCCTTAAAAGCCGATAAGAGAGCCTGAATATTTATCAGCTACTTCGATTACCCGATCCTTATCATCGAAACGTACCCAACCAAAAAGCCATTTCTATATCCCACAACTCCCAAGGAAATAAATAGACACAACAGAAAATGTTTCCATTTCCATTACAAATCCAGAAAGCGTGTCATTACCCGAACAATGAAGGGCACAACCCGTGATTATCCATCGCTCGCTCTCGGCTCCTTAAAACGAATCGGCACTGCGCTCTGAATTCATTAAAAACCAACGAGAGAGCCAACAAAAAGGCAATCTCGCCTCCCTAACAAGCGACTCCATTATCCGTAATCGGCTCGATTCCTCAGGCCGCGGAAAATGAATATATCCCTTTGCAATAAATTACACTTGCCGAGAGAAAATCCCGTGAATTCTCAGAACTATACTCGCGCCGAAGAAAAAGAAGGAAGCCATGGCATTACGAGGGCGAGCCTCGCGAGAGAAAAATCTTGAATCACCGCCCCTCGGAGGCGCATAAGAAAAAGCCAGCTGAGAGTGACGGTTAAAGGCCGCAGTGCGCGAATTGATGGCTTCGTCGAAGTGCGCTCGTCTGTTACGCGTCGGGACGTTTCTGCAAACATCGTTGCCCGAGCTTTTTGCGCGCCGGGGACCTTAATACTTTTTTTTTATTACCGACCGACGGTAAAAGGCGCGCGAAATGGTCACCTTTACGGGGAAGGGACAGGAAGCAGCGTGCGGTTATCGCTCGTTCCGTCGCTGAGGGGGGCGACGCGTTTTTGCTGGCTTGTTTCTAATCGACGAGGTTGACTGCTGGTTTATTGGATCGTTCGCCGGAGAGTTGCTTAGGTTTTTTGGCGGGGCCAGAAGTGTCATTATGGTTTTTGGATGTGGTTTAAGGGGGTTGGAATGTCTTGGTTATGGTACTGTTAAGAGTGTTTTTATGGATGAAGAACAGTTTGTTTAATTTATAGATTGATTTAAATGATGGCCTTTGGTTTCATGACGTCCGCTTCTTGCTTTGAGGTTATTGTCTGGTTTTTTGTCGTTTTTTGGATGCTTGCGGCTTTATGATGGTATGGCTTTAAAATGGACAATTTAAGTTTAGTTTAAGGTAGGAAATAGCCCGATGTCAGTGGTAACAGTAAATATAATTAGAAAATTTTTTGATTTATGCCGAGTTAATAAGTTACTGCGCAGACAATATGCAATAAATCACTTTGAAAATATTGTTTGTCGATTAATAATTTTTCATTTCTTATTTTTTGTTTCAGGTACGTGTATTACATAAAGTAGCCCGAGGAGTTCCATCAAAATAATTTAATGTTATTTAAGACTCTGAAAGGGGTAAGTAAAGTAATGATAAGTTTCAATCTCGAATCCTCATTTTATTTAAGGCACATAAGAACACTTTGATCCTTTAATAGTATTATGTTACGTGTACTTATTGAATATTGTTATCTACTATTACAAAAATTACTAAAATCAATTTTTCTCTTTGGTCTTTCCTGCCCTTCTCAAGTTACATTAAAATCTTTACTAAAATTCATTTAACACACAGACTTTCATTAACATCCAACCGATATTCCATTAATATTCTTGCCTCGAGCCCTATTCCAAACCAAACTTCTACACCCCTGCGCAAAAAAAACTTGAAAATATCTCCCCAACAATTCCCACCAATACGCGCACTTAAACTCCAAACCACTCGAACCGCTCGAAACCAGAGCACACCGTAACAAAAGAACATCAGCCGCGCAAAGCAGCGAAAGTGCGCTTATACAGCCGAAAAAGAAAGGGTCAGCGACAGGTTCAGTGGCGAGCGTGGCTGCGCGTGGGCTGCTCGTTAAAAAAAATCCCGACTCTTTCTCTCTCTCTCTGCCCCCGAGTACGGAACGCCGAGGTCCGCCCCGTCCAATTTCGTTAGGTCAATCGCAAATTTCCTCTCTCTCTCTCTCTTGCAAGCTCGCTTCTCGCGTGCGCGCCCTGGGCCATCACGATACACGCGGATTCCACGTAAGGCAATTTCATTGCCGATCAGAGACAGCGCCGAGGGAGGCCGAGAGTGGGTAGTGCAAGCAAAATTGCCAAGTGAAGAAAGGGTACACGGAGGAGCGGGTGGAAGGGCTATTTTACTGCGCGCTCGCCCTGCGTTTTGGGCTTTGAGGAAATTTGCATTTTTAAGGATGGAGCGTTGTGTTTTTTCTTTTTGAGCGATTTTTTGGGCATTGATTTTCGGGCTGCCTTGGCGGTGTTATTTGAGACGAGTGGAGGGTTGGGTAGGGTGGAGTGTTGTGCGAGGAATGTTGAGGGAATGTCACTTTGACGTTCCGCACTAATATTGTATTAATATTGTATAGATATTCCCCTTTGAGTGTATTTTTAAAAATATAATAACTTCTTCTGTAGTCAAATGTTAAACAATTCTCAAAAATAACCCTTATTAAACCACTATATCCCAGTCCTAACTCCAACGTCCTCAACTGTCCCTTCTTTCGACATTTCGCATCCGCAGTTTCGACACCGAAGCGTTTCCGCCTCGACCTTCTTTTTCCCTTCCCAATTTTTTCCTCCCCCTACAGCATCACTTCCCTCCCTCTCTCCTCCAGCCGCATCTCCTCTCCTAACGTGAGAACGCGGATTTTCTCTCGCAGCGGCGTGCGAAACTGAAAGTATCCACCGCGCGCGCGGGGGCCCTTTTTTCGTGGGAGTTTTTAGTTTTTATACGCGGTGGCTGGCGCCGGGGAGAGCTCCACGCGAGAAAGAAACGAGAGAGATCGCGCTCGCGCGCGGGAGTATGATTTTAATCGATGCGTTGCTGGAGGGCGCCGCAGTTAGGCTTCGCTCTCGCGCTGGCGAAATTGCCGCGCGGGGAATCGTATACGCGCAACAATTATCCTGCACGCGGTTCCTTTTGCAAGCTGATGGGTAATGAGGGTGGTAAGGTGGAGGTTGTGCGGCTCTTGGGTTTTCGCCTCGCGATTGCTGCTTTCTTTTAATGATTCTGCGGAGGTTCGAGCTTTTGTTTTGCGGGGGAACAAGGTTATGGGATCGGAGATTGATGCGTTGAAAGTGGATATTCGTGGGCTTGAAGGATGGTTTTATGTATCGGTGGTTTCGAAGAGTTGGAGATTGAATAACAAAGTTACAAAAAGTTGCAATAAAATCAGTTGTTTGCTAGGTCGCATTTTATTTTATATCAATCCATCCAATACTTTAACTTATGGGTCCAATAAAGCCTCCTCACTACCCTGATAGAAAATTGACCAGATTCTGGTCAGAATTTCTAGTCAACCAATGTCAAAATGACACTTTTCTAAAAATTCTAGAAGTGCTTCGTACAGAATTTCTAGATAAGTGTCATTTTAACATTTGTTAACCAGAAATTCTGCCCAGAATCTGGTCAATTTTCTACCAGGACTTCCCGCACAAAAATAAAACAACCAAACCAGCTCCTCCACGCCGAAACTCTACACCCAACACACAGCACATAACCTCCCTCACGCCTCGAAAACGTTAATTCCCACTCAATTTTCCGCGGCAGCGGCCATCGCGCTCATTCGTTTCCACACGCCATTACTTCGGCGCTCGCGCAAAGTGTTTCCCCTCCGCGACTCCGTAATACAATATAATAATAACACGCAAAGAAAACGTGTCCGCGAAGACACGTCGCGCTTTCCCGAGAGAGCGGATAAGTGGCCCATTACCCTCGCGGCCGCCTATACACACGTATATGTTTAAATGCGATCGTTAAAACGTTAAACGCGATTACCCCGGCGCGTTTTGCTTCAAGCTGCGAGCGAGAGAGAGAGAGAGAGAGTTTGTCTTCGCGTGCCGGACGAGCTGTGGGAGCGTTTGATTTATTTATCGCTCGCTTTGTCGTCTTCGAGGAGGCCTTTGAGCGCTGATTTATTGCGGCTTGGATTGGTAGCTGAACGTGTCAATCATTTTAGAGTTGGATTGTGGCCGAGAGGCTTTTTGCGCAGCGTTTTATTGATGTGTTGCCGCTTATTCGGAGGGAGAATGGTTTATTTGGATGCTTGAGTTTAATGATTTTATACTGCTTGAATTTGGGAGAAAAACCGGTCTTTACGAGTTTATCTATTTGCCGCTGACACTTTTTTTGATAAGTTTAAGAGATTTACGCAGAGTGAAAACAATTTTTCAATGTCTTCTTTCATGCTCAGCCGAAGGAGCACTTAATCTACATACGCAAAAAATCTTCTTCGGATTTTTTTGCCTCGCCCTTTCGGATACTCGTATTTTTCCGTAATAAGTCTATTATTCAATCATGTCATTTTAGGCTGCAGCTTGAAAAATTTACTGTGCGCAGCTGCTCGCTCTCTCGCTCTGCGCACGCGTCTCTTTCTTGTTCTCTTAATTTCTCGCAAATTATTCTCTTTTTTGCATCTCACTCTCCGACTCTCTCTCTCTCTCTCTCTCTTTAAGAACTTTTTCACCCTTTCTTTTTCTCTCACGTACAGCTTACCTGCGCTTGTGCCAGAGTCTTCGGTGACGCCCGGAGCGTCGGAGCCTCGCTATCGATATATTCACGCAAGTAGAGAGAAGAACAGAGTGTGTAGAGTTTCGAAAGGAAGACACGCTAAGTACTTTGGGAATTTTCACTTTTTCGTAATTGCCCGGCACGAAAATGCCCGACTGGTCATTATGGGGGTGTGCACGGCAAGAGGCGGTGTTAATGTTTATATTTCAGCTCTCACGAGTCTGGATGCTGTGGAGTGTAAGGGGTTTTGTGGGCGAAAGAGTTGGTAAGAGATTGATTTTTTCTAAAGTTTATGGTTTTTGAAAAGATTTTACTTTTAAATGAATTAATTTAATATTGTTTTCTTGATTTTATGGTTTAACGCTGACGATCAACTGATTCAATTATCCCATACACTGTCGAAGCTTCCATTATTTTTTCAATCACATTCCACTATTTATCAATCTCGCAAATCTCATTCAACACAAACGAAAAACACCCAAAATTTCACCATTTAAATCTCGAATCTTCCACTCAAATCACACCAATCAGACCCCGACTATCCACCTCGGCCCCACAAAACTCTCTACCTAACGGCGAGTGTCAAACTGAAAAGATTTCCGCTCGGCCGTGTGACATCTTTTCACGGCCGAACAGTTCGGAATTCCAGTAGGTCAGAGAAAAAAGGAGTGGCTTCCTTACGGCGTAAGCCAGTTAGGAAGTTGCCTCGTCCGCTGCGACCGAGTGGCCAATAATGGAGCGGTGCCTCGACCCTCCAAAGACTTCACCCTTCTTCATTTTCCAAGGCGCTGAGCGAAGGGATGACTCGGCGAGGGTCTCGAAACTCCATTTCGGTTATTTCCTATGGCTGAGAGGAGAAGGGGAGATCGGCCTGGAGCTGAGGCTAAATAAGATATTAAGGAGATGGTGAATTTTTGTTTTACGTTTGATGGGGCAATTGATTTCGCGAGCTTGTGCTTAATCTGTTTTAATTGATTTATCAATGAATTATATAAGCTGGATTTTAAATATGGAGAATATTGAATTATGTTGATGGTGAATGTAAATATCAATGATCGGGGAATTTTGAACACCATTATTTTCTGAAATTAGTATACAATTTATCCACATATCAAATCTAGAATCTATCTTTAGCCCACATTTCATAAATTTATTTTGCATAATTTATCTGGAACGATAAATTTAAATACAAAATTAATTTAATAGTTTATTTGGGTTGTTTATAATCGAATAAATTATATAAATAATTCTACATGTATAGTATATATAAATTTTCAGCGATATTTTAAAATGAATACCTCGAACAATAGCAAACCTAAGATATTTCTAAACAAAATCGAAAACGTACACTTTCGCTAACCACGCACAGGCTTTTGGGCTCGCTCGCGTCCTTATTAAAATTCCGCCGAAATTCCAGGACGTCATGCAACCACCGAATGCGTTCCCCGGAGCGATCAACTTCGAACCGAGAAGCAGCAGAATAAGATAAGAGCCTTTGGCGCGTGCAACGTGGGCGCGCTCAGCTTCTCTCTCTCCTTCTCTCCCTCTCTCATTTCAATGCAGCCACTTTTGTGAAACAAAACCCAAATAACCCGCTCTCCGAAAAAATAAGTCGCAAGACAAAAAGCGCGCAGCGCATGCGCACTTCCAAAACAACAACCTCCCTGGAAAGAAAAAAGAAGCATAATGGATACAAAGCATCAGGCAGCGAGCGCGCGCATACTCGAGATTCGGCCTCGTCTCTCCGCAGCGCAGAATGCAAAAAGATGCAGTCGCCGGGCAAGTGTATCGGGGGCCTTATATACACCGTCTTGCTCCTCTCTTTTCCCTGCGCGCGGCTTTAAAAAAAAGTATGCGCCCTCTCCCTCATTTGCTGCGCGTATAAATCCCGATCTCCCCCCCCCCCGCTCTCCCTCCCTCGCATCGCCCGCAGAAAAAGACGCGGCAATCTCAGCCCCTCTCCGGGCCCCTCGAGGTAGTAAGCCTCGCCTACGCTCTCGGGATCTCGGCCGCAAAAAGCCGGTAACCTTCTTGCATATACACGGCAGCTAAAAAAAAGGTGCGCAACAGCCAGAGATCGGATCGCGAAATCCGCGGGGCTTATCCGAGCGGCTAATCCGGCAGCGCGCGGACCAATGGGGAGCGCCGCTGGCAGGCCGGGCCCGGCTCCGCCGGGATTGGCCCGAGCGGGCCCGTCGGCGGCCAATCGCCGGCCGGCCGGAGGGGCCTGTCTCTCGGCCGCTCCCACGGAGCTCGTCCCCCCCACCACCAGCGCTCCGCTCCTTCAGGGGCTCGCTAGCGCAGAGCGGCTGCGCGCGCGAGCGCTCGGGCCCTCTCTCCTGGTAGCTAAGGCCCCGCGGGCGCAGTAACCCTCCAGTCCTCCTCCAAGACGGTGTTTTCTTCTCTCGCGCGCTTCTCTCGCGGCACGCGCCCGCCGCTTTTGTGCGCCTCGCTCTCGCCGCGCGTATCTCTATCGATCTCTACCAGAGGCTGTGCGAACAATACCGAGCATCTGGCTTTTTGTGACTGGGGGCACTTTCAGAGCCAGCGAGTTTCGTTGGCTGAGACTTGGTGAGGAAACGAGTCCGACGGCTGCGTTGGATGCTCTTTGCCTGTCGGATTTTGTTGGAAGAGTGGATCCCCAGGAGTAGCGAGATTTCGGTTTCGAAGTGCGTGTGTTTGTTTTTACGGTGGGGACGATAAGGAAGGTTAGCCAGGAGGACTATTGTGTGGATTTTGAGTGACAGTGAAAGAAAGCGTGGTGACGAGTGAACAAAAAAAGATGAGGACATTGCAGAGAGTTGCGGTGAACTCTGATTTAACCTTAAACTGCATGAACTGTTGAAAGACTGTGTGATCAAGCTGGTATTTGCTTTTTATTTGTGAGAAGAATCAAGGAGATTTTTGGTTAATTTTTTAACGTTGATACTAGAGATTCCTCAACGATCCTGATGCCGAACTTAGACTACTACAACACCGCCAGGATGCATCAAATGGTAAACTCTTTTCAAAATATAAGCACTCCATGATACTCTTGTTTCTTTTTCAACCAGCTATCAAATAAACTAATAAACATCACAAACACTGACATTTACTAGTCATTTAACGTCTTCAATTCTACTAATAACGATATTCCCGTAACGCGCAGACGCTGATTTATAGTGCGTTAAAAACGGCGCGTACTCTATTCCAGCTGCGCTGGTTAATAAAAATAACAAGATTAATCGCGTTACATTTATAGTGTCGCAGAAATACTAGCGACGGAGTATAAAATTACCGCGCTAAACAGCAATCAGAGCGCCGGCGGCTACTCCCGCTTGCACAAATCCCGCCGATTGCTCGTATCGCGCGCGCGCGCGAGCCCGAGAGCTGGAAATGGAATTCTCTTTTCGATGAGAGCGAATAAAATTTAATTTTCTCTACGGTTACGTTATTAAAGTAGGCAGGCGCATTCGATAATGCTGATTTATCTAACCAAAACAAACTCAGCGCGTGATTTATTGATTATAATTCAGCGATTCGTTGAGACGGATAATGTTAACGTTTTGATGATATTTCTGAGAAAAATAGTAGGGATGTATTTCATTGTATTTAAAGTTTTTAAAAATGACATTTCAGGTGTTAATATTTTGTTGTCAGGCTAGTAAAGTTAATGTACAAATGAAGGAATTAATTATATTTGATATTATCTTAAAATTACCAAATTTATAGAAATTAAATGGAAGATTCTTCTCTGAAACAATAAGAAGTATGTTCACAGACAATAACAATAACCATTGTTTTCTTAAGTTTCATTTATGCTTAGCTCTTTTTAAATTTGTACTAAATTTTTAATTGGTTTCATTAAACTGAAAATTATGAAACTCTTTATATAAACTTTAAAAATAAAAGAACATTTATCTTTAAGATACAACGTGTATAAAATAATATTACAATAATCAAATATTTAATTTGTTTTGAATTAAATCTGACAAATAAATTGGTCTTATACTAATTTAGAATATAATTTTGAGATTGGAATTACATGAAATATAATTTAATTACTTATCCATAAAGTTTATATATTTATTTCAAATATTTGTTTTCACTCAAGTACACAAATGTGTTTTGATAAAAATAATTAATACAAAATGTACATCATACTGCGATAGAACTGCGACATTCAATAACAACAAATTCACTTTGTTTTTTAAAGTAATAACCTAGGTCGCATCTCGAAAAGATGATACCAAATACTGATTACCTTTTAAATTTTTATTTTTAATTTTACGAAATGGTTATTATAATATTTATGAAATAAATTCTTACGAGATAAAAAATATGAATATTTATTTATATGGCTATAATCGGTGAAAAAAATGAATGTTACAGAGGCTGAAAGCATAATATAGTACTTTTTATATGTTTGGCACTGATTTTTTTCAACGTTTTGAATAATAATTTTATACTGTAAAATTTGTTTTAATTAATAAAGTTCATTGGATTTCTTTAATAAAGCCAATACCGCTATATATGAATTAACTAATAATTGGATTAACTATTGCAACGGCTTCTAAATGAATAAAGTAAGTGACCACAAACTTGATTTATCTAGAGTTTACACTTTAAATTTGATAAGATTATAGTATATAAAAAAAAAATCGCTTTGAACCTATACACTCCATAGGCAACGCCACAGGCTAGTCAGTCCTAAAACAATATTTGCACCATCTTTTTCGGCAGATACTAAACGCATCCAGAACCTTGCATTATCCTCCATTCATCAGCATATCCATCAAACAAAGCTAATAAATCTTTCTTCAAAAGCATCAAACCCAGGCGCGCTTAGCATCATGACAAGCACAGACATTACACCTCACCATCGACATTCTAAACTTCCTACACACACTCCACAAACTCCCATCAGCCCAGCCCGCCGCTAAGTAAAATAGACACGTTAGCCTGATGGAATATAAATCCGCGAATATTGGCCAGTAAATCATCGGGAATTTCCACGTAAAACGGCCCGCGCGCGCGCGACTCCCATAATGACAGGCTTACTTTACTCTCTCTCCGACTCGTAAAATCGGCCCGCACAATGGAATCATTCGCGCACGGCTCGCTCATAAATCCGGCCCGCGCGCGCATCGCGAGCTTTTCCCTTTCGAGCACCGGCCTGCATACGTATACATACGCGCGTAGAGATCGAGTTGCCACGTGCCTGGCTCGCGCACGGCCTTCAATTTCGAGCGGATCGAACGCAAGAAGTTGCTTTTTGCCCAGCCAGTTTCCGTCGCCTTTTTCTCTCTTTCTTATATATACTTGGGATTCTTTTTTTTTCGGCTAGCTGATTGCCGCTGGATGGGCGTGTTCCTTACCGGCTTGTTGTGTTGGTATGCGTGAGGCGTCGTTTTTTTTGTTGTGAGGGTCTTTGTTTTTGAAAGCGTCTTTGCGCGGTTTTGCGCTCTTAATTCGCCGTTTCTGAGACGGTTGGAGAGACTGTCATTAAAGCGGGTAGTTTTCGTGATGCGGAGGAGAGGAGCGAGTGTCTCTCTCCTGGTGATTATTGCTGCGGATAATTAGCGGTGAATGGAGGATGGAATGACGTGAACTTTGTGTAGTGCTGTATTGATTGTCAGCAATTTACCGTCATTCTGGATTTTACTTTCAGGAATATATTTGAGGAAAATTTAAGTGCCTCTCGCACAGCGGAGACATTATTATAATGCCAATAATTATATTTCAAGATCGAGAACTATATGCAAAATGTCACTTTGAAAAATACTAAAATAAACTGTCAAGATTTCAAAAACGTCACGAATATAACAAAAAGTTCCGCAGCTCTGATTAAATAAACAAAAGGCAGCTTAACGAATCAAACCGAAATATTCAGTTATATTGAAAATAATTTACAAGTTACGAGAGGCTTAACGGCCGAGTGCCCGCCGCCCTCTTCTGCCGCCATTACCCATTTTATTTATGGAGACTCCTTGAACCTCGGCAAGAGCAATATACTCTTACGCTCGGCTCGAACTGGTATATCAGCCTCGTTCTCTCCTCGTCCCTCTCTCGCGCCATTGTAACAAAATGGCGTTTACAATCCCTCTTCTTTCACTCTCGATTTTCCCGCTAAAAATACTCCTCTCTCCACGCGTCCCTAACCTCAACTCGGCAAAAAGCGCCCCCTGTCAAAATCCAGGCTCGTAAACAAGCTCGTTTAATCGGAGCGATCAGCTTCGTTAGTCGCGGCGACGTTTCAATCAGAAATTTTCGTTAATACACCCGCCGGGCGTTAAATCCCCCGGGTTAAGTTGATTTTTTTACGAGGGCTTGAATGTATATATAAAAGAGCGCTCGTGTAGGAAATCGCGCGAGCAGTAAAATCCCGACGCGAGGAGAAGACTCATTAGGTTGTTAATCGCCGTTCGACTGCGGAATAGCCTCGAGAGAAAAGCGCGAGAGAGAGAGCAGCGTTGTTGCTCTTAGCACCTCCCGATGCTTTACGATCGCCAATTACTCGACTGGTTTCATTGCTCGGCGAGGAGGTTGGATATACGCGAGCGCGTACAGGGTTACGAACTTCGAAAGTACACTGTTGAATATTAAGGAATTGGTAATAGGAATTGGATGGATTTTTTGGCTGGGGAGGTGCGAGGATGAGGTTTGGTAACTGTAGTGACGGTTTGAGTGAGAGTGAGATTGGGTTATTTTGCTCTGCTTGGATGATGCTCAAAAATATGATTTTATATTATTGTATAGGTTTTGAAATCTTTTTATAGTTGATGTAAAATGCTGAAGTTGAATTTGAGAAATTCTTTAGTAAGTAGTGAATAAAGTTGTTAATGAGTTCATAGAACTCGATGCATCACCGGATTTTTCTTCGCTTTTTCTGATAATCGGAATTAGCCTTGAGGTAACTCAAGGCTAACTGACATTATATAGTTATGCGGACAGTATGGCAGTTTTACATACTTTTTCCTTCTCAGGTACACGTTAAATGCGGGTAATTTCTGTAATTATCGACAATTACTCAATATTTAAAATTAATAGAGGAATTTTCTAAAACTAACAAGCGCAATCTTTTGTTTAATTGTCAGCTATTCCTCTCATCTCTCCGCAGTTACCAGTTCATCATAAAACAAACATATAATTTATTAAAGTAGAAATGAGGTAAAAAATATTGGATAATTGTTTCGAATTTCCATAGTTTTGTTTCTGAGTCAGTTTAAATTAGTACTTGCACAATTTCAGTTGTTACCTTCAAACTGTCCAAACTTTCTCTATTTATGTAGAGAGTCTGATTTAACTTTAGACTTAAATTATTATAATTATTATATTCAAGTCTTTTACATATTTTCCAGAATCCGAAACCAAAAATAATAAGTAATACTTTTTTAAAAAATTCAGTTGTTCCCACAGCCACCTCAACATGAATATCTAATAATGGTATTTGAATTCAATATACCTAAAAAGATTCTGTTTACGTGATATGTATAATTACAACTAAGTTTCTTAAACAAATGGCAGCTATATATTAAAACTAATCAAAAACTTTCCTACATGAGTACTTATTAAGAGTTAAGCAAATTAAAAGTTGAAATTCCGAAACTACGAAATCATTACAATATCATTTTACCAAGCGAGTGTAAAGGTTCTAGATCATGGATTCGGCTCAAACTTTGGGGTACGTTTTTATATGTCAAAATATGAAGAATCAAAAATAAATAAAACAATAAACTTTATTGGTTCAAAAGAATCAAGTCGTATATATTTTTAGATTTAATTTTAGAAAATATTGAAAAAATGCATTTTTTATGCGTAAATAGATCGAGTTAAACTAGAAAATAAATAAGCTTAGAAAAACTGTGCACGCATTTGGTAAGAAAGAAAATTTAACCAAAAGCAACGAGCTTTTATTTACTTTTTGCAGAATTACGAAATCTTATCTCTTTCAAAAATTATAAAAAATTAAAGTTTAAAATGTAAAATCCTTCAGAAATGCAATTTTAATTTTACATATATGTTCAAATCTATCTCTGAACTTTTATGACTTATGAAAGAGTTGAGCTTATCTAATTTTACAAAAGCAAAAAAGAACTCGTTTTCTCTAGTTTAATTGCTTATTCTAATATATGTATTTACAGTTTGTAGCTGGTTTATTTGCGTTAAAAGAGTAATACATTTTTTCAATATTTTTTAAAAACTCGATTGCACTTCGTATTTCTCAAGTTTTGTGAACTAACAAAGTCTTACGGCTTTCTGCACATTTTGACATATCAAAACATATCCCAAAGTTTAAACTAAACCCACGATCTAGAACCCTTACCCCGTCCTATAGTCACTACTACCCCCCCCCCCCCCCCCCCCACCCCCCCCCCCCCCCCCCCCCCCCCCCACCCCAAAAAAACCCCCCCCCCCCCCCAAACAACCCCCCCCCCCCCCCCCCCCCCCCCCCCTGTCACAAAAGACGCTCGGGCATATAATTCCTGAAGGACTGACGTTTCAATCAGCGCCTTCTTCAGCGCTCGCGTTACTGCGCTCATCAGTTTTATCGCGCTCTCCTCCGGGACATCTTCGAGCAGCGGAGCAGTAAAAGCCGCAAAAGGAGAGCAACTGCTCACGCGACGTCGCAGCGACGATTTATAGTTTGCGCGAGATTATTAGAGGTAGCTCTCGCAGTGGGTGTCAAGACTCTAAGCTCGATGCTATGATGCATTCAGGTTTTTTTGAAAGGTTAGTTATTGGACTGATTTCTGAGTAATCGAAAGTTTGTAGGTGGAAGTGTTTTGTATAAGCATTTGAATATTTGATTACGCTAGGGTTAAGTGCTAGATGAAGTTTTGACTAGGTGATTAATAAATCAATAGATTGCGTCAATAAAAGGAACTAAACGGCTATTTGAACGGTGAGGTTGTAAAGAAAATTTATAATCCACTTAAAAACAATTATTGCGTTAGTAATTATAGTTACAAACGCAATAAAATTGAGCAATCGCGAGTATGAAGTAGTGTTTCTAATAAAACTGTACTTTAATAGAGTAGGAAAGGTATCTCTTACCTTGAGAGTATAATAATTAAATGCGTTCGACAGTTAAATGACCATTGTGTTACTGCCTCAGTTTGTCAAGTGTTCAGTAACTAAAGTTATAGCCAGCTACATTAGACAAAGGAAATGCTTAACATGTTTTCCGGATGCTTTACTACCTTAATATTTGCGTTCAAAAATTCAACAAATTTTTTATTCTAAACAAAAACACCGGTGTTCCAAACACTCTCCACCACCTTAAAAAACCACCTCAAGTCAATGACATTAAAAAAAATCTCCTAGAACCCTCATCTCCACCTCCGATCGTTCAACCCAAATACGTTTTCAGCGAGCCATCAACAGAGCGCGTCCCAGCTCGCGTTTAAAAATGCGTTACTCAAACTCTCCTGAGCCCACCGAAATCCCATTTCTCTCCACTCTCTTATCCTCATACAGACACACTCTCGCCGTGAAAACGAGGGGCCTGGGCTAGTTAGCGCTCGGAGATTGGCTTCCTCCGCGTTATGCACACTCTTAGCCGCTCGCAGCAATAAAATCGGCTAACCTGGCGGTTATTTATTGCTCGCGGTGGCACTGAGCGCTCAGAAAAAGGAGAAAAAAAGCAGCCAAGGGTCAAACGAGTTCCACTCACGGGCTTTTTTTAAAGCCGCGCGCGACCTTTGCTCTGTCCGTCTGGAGAATGGATTTTTCTGACTGCAGCCGCGCTCGCGCTCGGCCAATGATAATAACTCACGCAAATGAAGCAATGAATTTCTGATGGCGGAAAGGAGAGTAAGAGCCGCCGGAGAGGATCCTTGGGGTTTGTCGTTGGAGCGGGTTAAGGAAGGGGTTATGCCTTTATAAACAAGCTGGGGAGATGGATTTTTTTAGGGTTTTTTTGGGAGGAGGTTTATTAGGGGTTTGACGATGGGGTTTTAATGGTGTGGACAGGGAATTTAGTGATACAGTCGTGGAGAGGAGAGGAGGGTGGTACTATCGAGCACTAATTGTTTCTTGGAATTTTTTAGGTGAATGGATGTTTAAATAGTAATGTTTGGTAAATAGATCAACGGTTTTAGAGATAAGCCGTTCTTGGAAGTCTTGAGTTGGAATAATTCGTTTTAAAGTGTGAAAATTGTACGATTTTCTTAATAGAATAGCAATTTTAGAGCAAAAAGATAAATAATTTTAGAGTTATACTATATAATTTTACTTTTGCGTAATTAAATGTCAATAACCCTAAAATTTAACTGGTTTTGCTTAATTGTCTAAATTTATTAGAGTCCAATTTAGACACTAATTAAATTTTGTAATTATATTAATAATTATGCATTCTAATCGATTTAATTTACATAAAAGTAAACAAACAACCAAATAAAAAGTATATATATCATTTTCCAAAAAATTAATTCAATTTCCCCCAAAATAGTAAAACAAATTACGCCAACTATAAAATCCAAGCCATTCATCACTCTCCAACCCAGCAAACTTTGATAGTCGACATTGGCCATGAAAAATAGGCCGAATTAAAAATGAAGCTATTCATCATTGCTACAATGTGCGCGCCAGGTCAATTTGGGCCCTCGCGCAGCGAGCCTACTAAGCAGCGCCGGCCAAATTAATCAAAGGCGAATTGTTAATGGTAGGGCAATCGACATAATGCGCGTAATTATATAGGATCGGAGAGCTGAGAGAGCGAATGCCCGGCCAAATAAAATTCCCGGCCCTACGTTTTTTCGCCAGAAACGCCAATAAACATTCCTGCGAAAGCAGACGGAATATCCCGCAAACGTCCAGTTTGGAGGTTTCTATTGTTCGCGCGGGTTTTGTTAGAAAGAGTGGAGTGGAGATTTTGGGGAGGTTGAGGGAATGAAGCGTATAATGATGTTTTTATTTTTTATGATGCTTTGTTTGATGATCGTTTCATGATATTTTATTATTTTAAGGATTCTTTGTAATTAGCTGTTCTGCATTAATTATTTGTTTGTCGTTTTTCCTACTTTGGGACTTCCTTTGTAACTTCGTTTTAGAAATGCAATCTAATTAATTTCTTCGTCTTAAAAAAGTTTATCTATTCTTTATGCGAAACATGTTAATATGTAGAATACATTTTTTAAATTTTTAACAATTTTAATTGCCCTTGTTTCTGTGAAAAATTAGCATTATACTATAACCCAAAAAAATAATTCATAAAAAGAACATAAACCTAATTTTAAAAAAAATAACACTTTAACTCAAAAATATATTTTAAAAAACTATACACAAACTTCAAAATTCTCACACCAAAGCACTCCAAAAATCCCAATTAAAATCCCAGCCACCTCGACCCCTCCCCAAAAATCACCCCAAACAAAGAAACCAAAGACACAGAAGCTCGCGTGCTCCCTCAAAAGAATGAAAAGCCTCCCACGAGAAATAGCAACCCAATCGAATCCCACATATCGTCCTCATCCTTCTAACCCAATTCCTCCTCTCCCTCGCGAAAGAAGTCACGTCTCACGCATACACACCGGCAGGCCCTCCTCTAATAACTGGTTAAATTCCAGTAGTTGAGCCCGGCGCGCAAGCGCGGTAGCCCCCTAATCAGGCTAATTCGGGCCTTCCACCTCCTCCCCCGAATTATTCCGTAATTGTAACGGATTGGAATGTTGCGCCTCCTTCTTCGTCTCCTTCTCTCTCTCCTCCGGACTAATTTCGCCACTCGCTGCCGACGGACCGCTGCGGCTGCCGAGATACACTCGCTGCCGATTTTTGTCTCTATGGATATCGGATTTTTTTTCTCTTTTGGTGAGCGTATTTCGATGCTGAGTGCACGAGTGAATTGTATGTACGCAGGGTGTTATTAGAGGCGCTGCTTGTTTTCGCGGCGAGTAACAAACTGTCCTACGTGCGCGGCCTGCCAATGTTAAGGTGGGCTGGATGTTGCCTGTACGCGAATTGAATTTCGTATGTGCGAGGGAATTTTAAGAGGGGCTTTGAGTTTGCCGCTTTACTTTTGGGTGATGTGATTGTGGATCGCGGCTTATTTTTCAATAGTGGGTATATTCGAGACTTGACAAAACGTCGCGCTTGGTTGGATTATATGGAAAATTCGTTGATTAATTTCGAGTAATGAATTTCTGATTGCGCAACAATAATTCAAGCGTAATAACATCATCGCGTAAATATAGCGCTAACCTGAAAATCGAGTCGTGGACAAAAACAACTAGCCGCAACCGTATCTTTTTTACATCCGCTCCTTATGAATTCTCATCTCCCCCTTAAATAAATCCAGCTGGATTAAAATAGCATCTCACCGCACTTGAATCAATTCTCTGCCAATAAAGTCCGCTCTTTCCCCCACTAACCTGCCTCTCAATTGTCAAACCATTTAATCCAGCCAGCATCATTTACATTACAAACCTGAATCCCTTTCAATATCAATCGATCCTTTACTATCAGCCCTCCTTAAAAAAAAAAATCACCCAACAAAACTCTTGCATTGCTCACATGCCTTTACTCCCTCCTTCCACGTCTTCCTCGTCTCTTCATCTTCCAAGCATTCCTTCTCCCGACCCCGGCTCTTTTAATTGCCGCTACTCTCTAGGCATCAGGGGCGTATATAGCTCCTCTCTCTCACCTGCTTATTACCTGCGTGTTTTATTGCGCGCAAGCGACACGCGCGAGCTGGATTATTGAATGCTCGCGCTTCTCGATAAGCCGGACGTTATTGTTGAGGAGAGAGAGGAGATATGTGGAGGGAAATTCGCGTTTGGTGTGTGTACGGGTTAGCTGATTCAGGAAGAGAATGAATTTATTAGTTGAGCTCACGCACGAGCGGAGGCTTGTAGACGTTTTTTTGGCGGGGAACGGCTGTGTTAAGGATCTAGAAAAGGCGGGTGATGCATGGGTTTCGCGCTGTGCGTGTTGGTTTTCTGTGCGCTGGTTTTTTGATGTATGTAAGTTTGTGGTTTGCTATTGAATGGGTTTATTTTTGTGGTTTGCTGGTAAGATTTTTAGACGTGGTTTGATAACGTTTCGGTTGGTGGCTGGAATTTATTTGGGGTAATCCGATCGTAATGTAAAGGACAATAATATTTGAGCATTATGAAATATTGATAAACCGGTTCGGTTTGAGTAGGCTTATTTTTCAAGAATATTTATACATATTTTCTTTGGAGATTATTAAAACTTTCTCTTAAAAGCAAACATTATTGAAAATTGTGAAATGAGTATATAAATGACATGAGAAAGAGAGAGTATCGTCAAGTCAAATGTATGTAAATATTGTATATATTACGAAAGATTCGCAAGTAGAAACGAGTTTGAGGCTGCAGAGACTACCATAAGCAAAACTTTGCTAGTGTAAATTTTCATATGCAAATTGGGTTTGAAACTTTAGAATAATAACTTTAATGTATAGTTCATTTGTATTATTTACTTTGCAACGCGAATGGAAAATCTGAATAATCAATTTTTAAATATAGACAAAATTTTTAAGTTTAAATGCAATAAAAAATTTTAAATATGAACTTATTACTTAAGACATTATAAAAGTTTTAATGATATAATTTTGTCATTTTCCTAGATAAATGTTTAAGTTTATTTTTCATGTTTTCCAGAAATTGATGATTTAATGAGATACTTCCGAAGTCTGAGGAATTGAGCTGAAATTTAACATTTAGAATTTCTCTTGTTGCAAATTATATTAAAACGTACAAGTTACACAAAATCTCTTGTTTACATAAAACAAAAGTAATTAAAACTATATTTGTTTAAATTACGGTGGACTAATCAGAAAAGCTGGGAAATTATTGTTCAAATTTAGTCTTCTTTAAATATCTTGGCGCTTTATCTCCATTAAGTCACCGGTAACTCTATAAATTTTATATAATTTTATACCATTTCATATAACTTAAGCATCTTGGGAAGTCGCTGAATTCCTTAACCCCCTCAACTTCTCAATAAAAACGTACATCTTCCACTCAACTTCATAAACCATTATTATAATTCACAAACAGAAAACCCATACAACAAGATCCTTTTCCCACATTTTATTCAGTATCTCCCAAACACATCACCACACATTAATTCCCCTCCACGCCTTAATTAACAATAATCGCGACACCGTTTCTCCGACTGCGCATTAATGCACTAATCGCTTTTTAATAACGAGCGCTTAAATAAAGCGAGCAGTCCATGCCCGATTCATTTTTTGTCGCGCACCTAACCAATATAAATTCGCATAATTGCACCGAGCGTACCCGACACCGGAAGACTTCGTAGTATAAATTTGCCAATTAAAAAGGAAAGCGAGCGAGTTGCGCGCTTAATCGTGCGATATTACGCCAGGCCGCAACTGTCAATCGCCGCTGCTAATCGACGGATCGCGCGTCATGCCGAAGCAGGTGAGGGAGCTTGCGGGGACGAGGAAATTGAGAAGAAGGTTTTTGTTGAATGAAGGCAGTGTGCATGGTGTCTTCGACTTTGGGTTTCTTTTTTAACGGCTTATTTTTTTTTAATTTTTCTTCTGGTTTCTGTTTTAATTCTGATCTGCATTCTACCTTAAAAGTTACATTCTACCTTAAAAGTTACATTCTACGTTACATTCTACCTTAAAAGTTACATTCTACCTTAAAAGTTACATTCTACCTTAAAAGTTACATTCTACCTTAAAAGTTACATTCTACCTTAAAAGTTAACATAGTTACACTGAGAGAAAAATCTAGGAAAAATTACAATACTGAATAGTAAAACTACCACAAACTGGCTAAATCTAAAAAATTACTATACTTTATAGGAAATTGTATACGAAAGTATGGCAAATTTTTCTACACTTATATTAAAATTTCCTATAAAGTATAGTAATTTTTTTAATTTTTCCAGCCTGTGGTAGCTTTACTATCCAGTATTGTAATTTTTCCTAAGATTATTCTCTCAGTGTACCTTAAACTGTGAGTATCTTTAGACATTTTAAACTATAGGAAAAATATTAGTTTAAAGTGTTAGCTAAGGTAGTTTACTATTTTGTTACTCTAAATTTTTTTGTTAATAAAATTGTTGCAAATAGTTCAACATATCTATTTTGTAATCAATCTCCAAATTTAATAAGCAATTCGGAAAGCCAAGATCCATATACACCACTCAGCTTGTTCAACTTCACTCCATTCTACTATAAAAATAATCAAAATTTCCTTCTTATTCACCCAACTCTCTCACACCCAACAACCAACCAACACCAGAATCCCAACCAGTCCCCCCTACATTTCCATCGACCAGCTCTCGCTCTCGATCTCAAAAACCGATAAACACTCCCTCCCTCTTACCGATCAACTCGCCAAGATAAATCAACTTTTCTGCTCACCAAGAAACAGGGTGTCGCACCACATGCAGCCATACACACACATAGACCGATGCACTTGCCGGGCGCGCTGCTCACGAGAAGAGAGCCGGTCACGCGTTGCCGGCACGCGGCGCGGCAAACAATGCGCACGCTCCATTTGGCGAACACGCCTACACGCCAGTTTTATGGCGCAAAGCCTTTTTTGCGAGCGACGCGCTCTTTTGTCGCGAGCGCAGAAACCGGCTATTATTCCAATTTGCGAGGTGAGGTTAGGGTTTTGTCGGGGTAATTGGGTCGGTTCTTAGGCCTGGGATGGTTAGAGATGGGTTGGAGAGGCTTTTTAATTTGGTGGTTTGCTGGGGGGGAGGTTTTTTTCTGTGATTGAGCTTGGGAAATCTGTTTGGATTCGAGAAGGTTGGATGGTTGGAGTTTTGAGTCACATTTGTAATTTTTGGTTTTTGAAACTTTTAAACTTGAAAGACAACCGAATTTAGCAGTTGATTGTCCTGGTAGAAGCTTAATGGTATAATCTAGCTAATTTACAGTTAACTTTGTAAAATTGGCGGTCAATTAGCTAAATTATTGTAGTTTCTATCAGGGTCATTTTTACATTAAACATTTAAACTTTTAGAAATTTTTGTTATAAAATGGTTGTCACAATCGAGCTGATCAGCAGGAACGCTTAAATTTTACACCAAAATTTTATACGAACATTTTTTAAAATTTGATCAGATTATCAGAATTTCCATATTACAATGTATGCAACACGAAATATGTTTCATAACGTATCATATAAATCAGTATCTGACACAAAAACTTTCGTAGCACAATTTTATCCAACAATATAAAATTTTTTTTCTATTACCGGCATATATATTTTTAATTATGCTTATTACCATAAATTAATATGGTAATGAAAGGCAATACATCATTTGAAATAAAATTATAGTCTGAGAATAATTTATAACGAAAATTATTAGATTCTGTGGTAGGTATAATTTACTGTATAAATATATCCTTATGTAACTAAAATCAGTTGCGCGCAGTAGAATTCTTTGATAGAAGATTTTATTACAAATGCTTGCACTAATAATCGTTTAATCATCTTCATCTGTATTTAGTAAGCCATAAATCTTACTTTGCCATGTTAATAAACACAAAAACATAAAAATAAAACATCATCATTAAACAAAAAATGTTCCACTACATAACCTAACAACTGTCCGTAAATCCATGCTCAAACAACGTTATATTTCACACTTAACAAAAATATTCCACACAACACTCACAAAAACTCGCCCACCTTGGTGAAAAAATATTTTCAAAAAATCCGAAGCAAAAGTGCCCAAGCAAGCCGCGAGTCGCGCTCTTCCGCTGAAGGAGACGTGCAATTTGTCAGGGCTGGAATCCGAAAAATCTCCAGGAGGCGGCTATTACGTAAGTGGACCGATGAGTTTCAGCCCCGAGTGATTATTATACGCGTGCGCGCGCGCCGGACGACGAAGCGAAGGGACAGAGAGACGCGCGGAGAGAAGAAGAGGGTGCATTCTTTCTGCGCTCGGAGTATCGGTTTTTGCGAGCTGTGGTGCAATAGTGCGAAAATTTTTGAATTAGTAGTTTTTATGAAGAGATTTGGTAAATGTTTTTACGTTTTTTTAAATCTCTGTATATATTTGTTTTCGTTTAAAATATTGTACGAATTATATGTAACATTATAGATTTCTTTGCTGGAAAAATAAATACGTAAAAATTATTCAAAAACTCTAATTACAACGAACTTCCAATTTACCATCCAAAGATAAGTCAAACGCGAAAAACCATACCAACACCATCCTCAACAACCCCACCCGAAATTCCATCAAAATTCCTCACTAACCTCGTTCAAGTATCCCTTATTCCCCTTATAATCCCCACAATAAACATAAATACGTCTAAGAGATCCCTTCTCTCCGAGCATTAGAGCGAAAAAGGCCTGGCTGCTCCAATACGATCCTGCCAGCCCGAATGAATAATGGATCGAGCCAGCGTATATATATAGCTGCATGCATGCGCCGGCAGCAGCAGCGGCCTGAATATTCATAAACGCGGAGCCAGCTCTATATCGGCGGGGCGAGCATTAGCTATGTATGGCCGAGCGCGTTTTCGCGTGCGCAGGCTATATGGGACATTCCGCGGGGGCCTTTCTTCAAGAGGAAGAGGAGGAGGCCCACCGCCACGCTGCACGCACCGGGATTGATGCGTGTGTGTAGGGAGGGGGACTGCTGAGGTATGCGTGTGTATGAAGGAAGGTGAGAGTGGGTTTTTTTTTATGGTGAAGGTTGAGGGATTTGGATGGGGGTGGGAGGTTTTGATTGTTGCTGGTTACGTTTGGTGGGTGAGGTGGTGATTGGGATATGGCTGGATCATTAGGGACGTGGTACGCGCAGAAATTAAGTTGTTAGGGGGATGGATGGGTTGTTCTGATTTAGTTGGAATTTATTTTTTTGTTTGAAAATGAAAGATTACGTTATTAGTGAATTGTACAAAATTCTCATCGTTTACATCTACCTTAAGTTTTTTTATATTTTCTTATTTACAAAGATAATTTTTGCTGAATGGTCCTCTGTATTTACTCACAAGAACATTAATTTCATTTTCATGATTTTAGGTGTCTACTGAATCTATCAAATTATATCTTCTTAGAGAATTACTTAACTCTGATAATATTAAATTTGATCATCTCTCTGACCAGTCCAGCTCGGCCAACTTCCTTCATCGCCGTTTATAATTTACACGTAATTTTGATCTTACACTATCATTTCAATAAAACTACAATATTATATCATGATAGCATCACTATTACGAAGATAGTTTTACAATATGAAACAGCTTACAGCACTATATTTACAGCTGTAAAAATATTCAGTATCGCAAGCTACATTACATTTTTTCCAAGAAAATAATTAATCCATTTTTATTCCCATAATTAAGAGCCAGCCCTTAATTTCTCGAAACATTTAATTACGAGATAAAACATCATCGGCGAGCAAAAGCCGAGCAAAGCTCCAAGAGCCAGCAGACAGCTTTGAATGCGCCGTAACGCGATGCATCTAATAACGCAAGAAAACCACCTTCATCAGATGCGCGGCAAAAGAAAAGCCAAGTATAATAGAAGGCAAAGCCAAACGGCGCGGAATCTCTGTGGACTTTATTTTTGCCGGCGGCTGTTGGCGTGTGGTGTATATGTATGTACATGCGCATATGTACGTGCATATGTACGTGTCATGCGAGTACACACAGCCTTGTGCGTGTGTACTCGCATGAAAAAAAGGCACAATGCGTGCTCACGCGTGTGCGATGCGAAATAAGAAGGATAAGAGGTGAGCACCTGACTGAGAGCGAGAAAATTAGCGTCGCAGAGAAAGTGTGGGGTTGAGAGAATGGGAGTAAAAATGACGAAGAGGAATCGTCTGAGTAGCTCGGACGGAATTGAAGATGAAATGGAAGAAAGCTTTGATGGTGAATTAGAAGTTGAAAATTGCTTAAGGCGACTTGGGAGGTTAAGTTAGGTTAGGTGTCATTTCGTAGCTTACAAATTACGCTTTCAGTTTATAAAATTATTTAAATTTTCAATTTTTTTAAAAATTTTTAAAAATTGGCGAAAGCTTAAAAAATCTAAAGAATTGTACATATTTACTTTATGGATAATTTGTAAACTACAACATGAAAATCTAACTATATCTCCTAAGCCACCTTAAAGCAAATAAAATAATTTAAAAATTAAAGGTGTACACTAATAATTCTGTAAAAAGCAATTCAATAACTATTTTCTTCTTCACCACATCGACTAGAACAACCTCTACACTCACCCCACCCACCAAATATAATACACTCGCCCGAAAAAGGCCAAACAAGCATTCCTCCGGCTCACTTATTATTCGAACTCCCAAAGAAAAAAAAAACTCCGTATGCAATATCAATCTCTCATTCTCCGCGAAATCCCGAGCGAGAGGGAATACGAGAGTGCGGGCTTGCGATCGCAAACTCGATGGAAAACGGCCTCGGCCGCCTATATGTAATCGCAAGCTCGTGCCCTGCTTGAATATGAAAGGGAAGTCGCGTTAACCGCACGACTGGTCCCTCCAGATACCTGCACGCATAGAGCATTTTTATCGGATCCTCGATGAGATTTTCAAGATTCAAGCGCATTTGAATTTGGTTTGGATAGGTTGGAGGGTGGAGGAGGGATTGCGGATGTTGAATTGGGGATGGGGAGGGCTGAGGTTTTAAGTTGCGGGTGGGCGGAATTGCATGGATGAATTTTTTAGCGCTGGTTTGATTTGGAGGTTTGGTTGGCGGTTGTAGGGTTTTGTTAGGATGGTGTTTGGGAA
>JAPYZB010000139.1:0-28364 GCA_030522745.1 Eupelmus kiefferi | reverse complement strand
ATAAACTGATCATTTTCTAGTGAAAATTGACCAATTATTAACCAGTTTTGAAAAAAATGGTTAATATATGACCAGATTATGGTGAAAATTTCTACCAGGGAAAGGACATCACAAACCAACTAAATTTCAACCAATAGAATTTTATAATAATTATTATAAAATTCCGATGGCAAGTATGTGTTACGATCACAAGGACATGGCGTGCATAGTATACGTTAAGTTTTTGTATTTAACCTCATTAATTAAACCTTTTTTTATAACGAGAGGCGGAAATGCAAAAAATGTACAAGTACTCCAATCTAATGTAAATGCGTCTACGCAAAATGCCTTCGGCTCTGGATGCAGTACGTAACGAAGTTGCAGTACAGTCGAACAGTATTTCTTACATTTTTTATTGGTTCTAGAAGCAAATAAGTCGATATCCATATTACCAAAGGTTTCCATAATAATTTTAAAATTCCAGGGAGTAAGCTCGATAATAGGTTGTTTTTTAAAATAACTAGATTTTGAAATTTTTTAATTAAGTCTATTCCCTCCTAATCTATTTATTTCTAAGATAACAATATTAATCATTAATATTAGTCAAAAATATTAGTCATCATGACAGTTGGAAATCGTTTGATTAAAAATTTCAAGTCTTCATTGATTCGAATAATCTTGATAAAGTTGAGCAGTTTTTATCATTCATAATTAACTTAAATCTTTAAAAAGTTACTGTGACTCAATTTTCTAGATCTATACGAAAACATATAATGTTCCACCAGTCATAGTTAGAATCTTCTAATCTTAACAGGAAATGATTCCTATATTTAAAAGTAAAAATTTTTCGGCAGGATCACAGAAGTAATTGCTGATAAGATGCCAACGTAAAGAGATTAACGCATATAACTTCTACAGATTTTACAAGAACATAAAAAAAAAAAATCTATGGAAGAAAATGGTGTATATCAAAGAGTATACTCAGATCTTCGGTTTAAGCAAGTAGCCAGTTTTTGTTTTCGCTCAAAAACAAAATTTATTGTTTATTATAAGACTGGTCACTTTTTACTTGGTAAGAGTACGAGATTTTTATTAAATTTGTGTTTTTTTAATTCTCCTCACTTTAACTTTTTCACAATTTTTGACGATTTCAAGAAGTAACATTACAAGAACGTGAAATTTTTAAAGTAAGCTTTCTTATGTCTGTTGAGGTAGGTTGAGTGTGATTCCTCAACCAATCGAAATAAAACACTATTTTTCTAATTTTTCCAAATTAAAAATATATTTTTATTGAAATTTCAAAATATTCCAATAATTATAAATATTTCCATATATAATATTTGAAAATTTATATTATAATTTAAATTATTTCTTAATTAATCTGAAAATATATCATTTACATATAAATAAGTTTCAACAAAGATTACTTATTTGAATATACATCTAGAGTAAGTTCTTTTAATTCAACTTCAAACTCAAATGTGTCTGTTTATAACAACGATTTATTATTATAAACGTGTATTTTTAATAAACTTAAAAATTAAGTTTGAGGAATCTGTAAAAGCTAATGAAGTCACAGCGGTATTTTTATTTCTAATGCATGGAAACATATTAAAATGCAGTCTTCGGTCTCTTATCCAAATAAGCCTTAATCTTAGGGCTCGCGCGAACGGTTTCGTAGAGTTTAGTTAGCACTGGGTAGCCCTTCAGGAACTCCTTCTGCAAAATATTGCCGACCAGTTCCGATATCGCAGTCAAGTGAATGTCGGCCCACGTAAGCTGATAAAAATTAAGCATTAAAATGGTTAGAATTCAAGCTAGGTAATAATTATCCAAAACAAAAATTTATTCATGTTAGATTACCTTGTTGCCAACCAAATATCCTCCATTAGCCGCAGCGCGCTCCTCGAATTTTTTCAAAAAGAATGGTATTTTTTCGTCCGCTAATCCCTTTAACTTGGCTTTAAGAGCGGCATCTTCTTCGCGGTAGAATCGGGCGACGACTGTCAGAGAGAAGAAAACAATGAAAATCAACTTTCAAATTTTTATCAAAATAAATCTGTAAATAAAAATCAAATGTTGCCTTACACAGTCTCATGTCCTCGATATCGTCAACAGTAGCGTCGATTTCAATAGCTTGCAGATCATTGGAACCATAGAGATTGAACTTCTTGGCGAGGTAGCGGCTGATAGCTCGGGTTTGGTGGTAAACTTTGCCGTCAATCTCCAGGATGGGCGCCTGCTCCATTGGCATTTCTGTGTATCATTATGTTTACGTAAATCCTTGCGTAGATAGTAATGTCGTAGATTACAATAAGGAATCATTGAAGACTTGAAGGCCAGTATTTTAATTATTTTAATTATATCTTTGATGAGTAATCTTTTTATTTCTTAGTAAACCTTTTTATTGTTGTAGGTATATGTACATTTGTTTATTCAATTATAGATGTAAGTGTCTTCTATCAATTTAAAAATCTCTATCAAAGTTTATTGTGAAGAATTTACTTTGCTTACTTGAGTAAAAATTTCTAAACGCAAAAGATGTAAGTACAAAACTTTAAGAGGCTAGAAAAATACAAGTCATGCTAGTAATAACACATGTAGGCAAAAGAGTGGAATTGTTGTACATTCTAATTGTGGTTTAAATACTGAATTACTACACGGTTAAAAACATGCGTGTAATGTGTTAACATTTTTTGCCTGTTACTAAATTGACTGTTAAATTAACACACAAACTCTGTCAATTTAACAGACATTTTGTGTCATTCTTGAAAGTGACTAAAATCGACATGTTTTGTATGTTAATTTAACAGACAAATTTAGTAACAGTCAAAAAATGTTAACACATTACACGCGTGTTTTTAACCGTGTAGTGACTTCTGTGGTTTTATTTATTAAGTAGAAAATAAGGCCTTAATTTAACTCTTTAATGGGCTATTACTAATATCAGCTACCCACTTTTCAGCTAAATAAACAGTGTATTCTTTTTGCAATATTATACTGCTAATAGAGAGAATAATAATTATCAAAACTGGTAAATAAAGGTGCGATTCGCTTATCAATTAGAAAGTTCCATTTCATCGAACCAGCGCACAGTCAATGATAACAGTTCGCGCAAACAGTACAATCAATGAACTTGCCAGTCGTGACTGTACTTTTTTCATTAACAAATGCCCCTCTGGTAATGGTAAAAAAGGAAATGGTCATCGATGAGCGGGCGCTCGGAGATTGTCGATCGTAAAAACAGGAGCGCGTTTTTCGATTCGTCCCAAGCTAACGTATGTTAAATCGGTAATTATATAGGGATATATGCTCAACTTACTTGGCTTGAATTTGGGCCAGTCCTCGAAACTAAACCTGACATCTTCGAAATCGACGCCGCCGTAGTGAAACAGCATGCGGATGGGCTCGCCGAGGCCGGTTACGTTGAAATATGTAAGCTTGTAGCTCGGCATTTTCTTGCGCTATAAAAAATCAAACGTGAGACCCTTTATATAAACGTTCTTTTTGTAAGCATACTTATTATCATCGTTAAAAAATTCCAACTTACGTTCCAGAAAAGAATTGGCTCGATCGAACGCGTGTTGTAGCACCTTGGCGACTCACTCGAAACTACTATCCCACCACTTTTTCCCGCTATATACTCTTAAAACTTCTCTATCTTTTTCTCTCTGGTCTATCTGTCTTTCTTGTGCGTTACTATATAACTTGTATATCCAAACACCGCGGCGACGCGCTCCACGATGATATCTGTGCGATATATATCTCTGTAAAAATTGAGCGTATCATCTCATTTTGCGCTGTGTAATATGAGTTGCAGAAAATTATTACAAAAATTTTCACAAGCCTTGCTAATACAGTCATTAAATACATTAAGTGAACTAACCAGGAGAGTGTCACACCTTCTGGTCTCAGATCTTAATGAAACTTTGGGATGTGTTTTAAGGTGCTAAAAAGTGTTAACTACATCTAAAGTATTTAAGAAGTTCACTGAAAAAATTTATTTAAAAAAATGACTTTATTCCAGGTCAACAGACATATTTTATCTATGTAAATGCATATCAAAACTTTAAAAAGTCATAAGGTTCTGAAATGTTGGTTTACAGTTCATTTTATTTAGTGTATCAAGAAAAAAATCTAAAGTAAGTTAGTGGTAACATATCTTAGAAGTACATTGGAAAAAGTAAAAACTATTATTATTATTATTCGTTTAGAGCAGCTGAAGTTAAAAGAGGCGAGCCATCTACATTGAATTGCAATTTTAATGTATCATCCAAATGTAAATTTTTATTTAAATTTCTTTTTTAGTATATAAAATTGTAGCATTATTAAAATCACTTCTTGATTTTCAACAGTTTGAAATTAGATTTCAATTTGTCAATGTCCATCGGAGGATTGAACTCTTCATTTCTTAATACTGCATCTTTTACGTTGTAATCAATTTCTTTGATAATAAATTACACAAAAAAAAACATCCAAAATATTCAAATTTTCAGTTGCACATTGTATATACTCTTACTTCATACGACGTATAAATTTTAATTTATGTCAAAAGTAGTTCAGAGACTGTTCAAAGCATAAAATGCTTAAATTTTGAGCGCAGTGTAAGAAAGACACGCAGCGTTTGCAAGCTATAATTATTATTACAAAGCCGAGTGTCTCATCCTGGAAAAAATCACAAGTAAAACAATTACAAAATATTTAATCAAATTAACTATATAAAAAGATGACACTGAGGTTACCAAAGACAGTTCGATCTCAAGATTGGGCTTATCGGCGCGATGCTCCAGATTCCCCAATCTCAATCTCTTTTACTTTACAAGTATAGTAGTCTTAAATTACAATCGAATTATCTTTTATAATTAAAACCACGCGATTTATAATTGTTTCTTTGTTCTCAAAATTATTAATCATACAATTATATATCCAAATTAATTAGATAAGTTACTTTAAATAAATCAATTGAATTATTATTAATTGGAAAAGAACAATTTAAATTTAGTTTAATAATCTTTAAACTGCTATTCTATTAAACTTAAATAATTTTATTCGGCATAATTGTATATTAATCTGGAAATAATTAGTTAAATATTAAGTCCTATTTAGGATCTAACAGTATAAACGTTTCATATAAATTTACCATAACGCTATACGCATCATATCACCTCACACTGATATCTCATTGACCACATAGACGATAATAATGCGTGGCTATAAATTCCGTGCCATTAAATATCCCATCGGGCCCTACTAAAGTTACCTCATAAGGGCATGAAAATTTAATTTAGGGTCCTTAAATGTTATTTTTAATCAAGTTACATGCTTCAATCTTTCTGCTATGGTATTGTAGGGCATTTTGAAATTTCTCAAACACGAGGTAGCGTGGCCGAGCGGTCTAAGGCGCTGGTTTAAGGCACCAGTCTCTTCGGAGGCGTGGGTTCGAATCCCACCGCTGCCAATTTTTTTTTATTTTTAAAAACTAAATATTATTAAAAAAATTATCTATTTAATTATTAAAATTATAAATTTAGTTAGTTAAAAAAACAAAAGGTTAAACGAAAATAGTGACAAAAGTTATACAGTCGGTAACAAAAGAAATCTGTATTATCGACTTATAATAATATATGAGAGTAAAATTTTGATATTATCAACATATGATACTTGATGACATTTATTTTAAAATCTAAATTTAATTATTTGAAAAAACATCGTATTCGATTGAATTATACATTTACTACTGTAAGTGACCTGTCTAACTGATATTCATAATATGATATCAAATAAATACATAATGACTAGTTCTACAACATATTTGCACAATGATATATTTAATTTTATAAGTATACTAAACAGATAAATAAATTTACAAAAAAGAAATTTTTAACTTTTACTTTAGTCATAAAAGTAACTCTAATTTTTATATACAGTTTTACCATGGCCTCTTTTATATTATAAATTATTTCTTTTTTTTTTTTCCTGAAAAATTGGAAATATAACAATTTATAAAATTCACCTTTTATGAACATCCTGTAGCTTATACATATATTTAAAAATTATAATAGACTTATTGGAAATTATTTAGATTTAATAAATGTGCCGATTTTTACAATTAATGAGTATAGTTGTTTCGATTTTAAATTTTAAGTGAGAGATCAGATAATTTTTTTTTTAATCTGATAAACTAAAATCTTATTTCTTTCAAATTAAAAAGCTTCAATTTTATCGTGTACTTCAAATTAAATAACGTTTTTAACTTTTGGTTTAGAAGTTTTTCTTTCGTTTATAAGTTTTGTAAATCCCTGAAAGTGTGCAACTTAACTTGCTATAATGTGAATAGCTGTATATAATATTTTATACATATATTGCATTATGATTCCACAATTCGTTGAAATCGTAACTTGTATAAAAAATATAATGTAAAAATATTGATTAATTTTTGAAATCTTAAATATAAAATAATTAATCGAATTTAAATTATTCTTCTAAATATCCTGATATGATATCTTTCATTCACTCAAAACTTTTTTATTTTGTAGTTGTAAATAATTTACAATATAAAAAATAGTATTAGACTTATTTTTAACAGTTGGAAAACAAATTTTCCATCATCTCTTTTCGTACATATCGCAGCTTCTGCATGTCTGACTCATCACAGTGCGAGTTACTTTCTCCCATGTACATAACACGTTCGTAAAGCTGAAAAGGATCCAAGGCCTACGTTGGCCCAATCGATATTTTGGCATTTCGCTTTGTTGCCTATCTAATCCAAATCAAAGTCTATTCTTATCCGTTTAAAATTCCAACTACTTCACTCATCACAACTACGCCTCATCTATCTAAAAACCAAAAATTATTAAAACTGACGAAACACCTATATAATTATTACAAACGCTGACCTAATAAAAACAAAATCTACAATATCCTAATTATTACCCAACGATCCCCCTAATCCCCATCACTCCAATGACCAACCATTAAACTACATCGCCTCTAATTACTCCCTCGCGCAATAACCCAAAAAATCACGCAATCTGAAATCCTCGAACAAACAAGTCACAATGACAACGTATCCTCCAGCCGCTCTCCAAACGTAACACCGCATCAAAAGACACACGTAGCCCCACCATCCACGGAAACAGCTGACGCGCTCGAACTTTCCTGCTCCGAACTATTCCCCAGAATCCCGCGCGCGCGAGCCTACATACGCTCCGGCTGTATACAGCCGTACGGAGCGTGATGGCCCATTGAGAGAGCGTCGCTGTGAGCGCGAGAGAAACCGATGACAAAGCCACATGGTTCACAGTCCACCTAGCCTCTCTCTCTCTCTCTGTCGTGTATATTGAAGTGCTGTATGTAATAGTGGTATGACGTTAGTCGCTCGCGAGCTCGCGAAACGTGCACTTTAATCCCGCGTTATTAAATATCGTACCGATTTCTTTAAGATTTATGTAGTGTATAGTGGTGAAAATAATTAAATATATACCGAGGCGTTTCGGATAAACACTACGAAGCTCGCGCGTTAATCTGCAGCTTTCCTCGGGTCGGACATTAACGTCCTTATCGGCTTGCGCGCACACCTCGCCGACAGATAAGACAAGACACACTTCTGGGCTTGAAGGAGAGACCACGTTTACGCGCACACGTATATATATACACAGACGAAAAATGGGACGCTATCGTTTACATCGGATGAAACAGTGCTAGAGAGCCCCTCTCTTTCTCACGCAGACAGCCGCACGCGCACGCACGCAGCCAGTTTTCCATCTCGCTCTGGACCGTCACTCTCTCTCTCTCTCTCTTACACTTTCCAGAGTAAACCGCTGCATAAAGCGTAATACGAGGCCGGCTCTCGATCGTGTCTCTCAGTCGGGGTCGGCAGCCGAAAGTCGTTCGACGTCCTGCAACGGGACCAACGCGCACGTTTGTTTTTTCTTTCATTTTTAATTCTCCGAAATCGTCGAGCTGCTTACGCATCTTCCATCCCGGTGAATCTTAATAAACTTACGAAGAAGCTGAAGTGCGCTTTAAGCTCGAAAACGATTTATAACCGAAAGCTGCGCGCGGTCTTGAACTTTGAGTCCGGCGATGGTGAGTCAAAAGATCGTATCGGTAATCGCGCGATAAACCGTCCACACACCGATTAATTATGTAAGTCGTCCAGACAGACACGTCCGTCTGTTTTCGCGAGAGCTCGTCGACGGGAAAATCGGCGCCCTACGTGAGAGACACGATGACAGCCGCGGTGCGCGCTGCGAGATAGCAGCTCACTGGAGATTGCGAAATGAGCGGCTCGGAGAGATTTTTTAAATCGAGTCCTACACATTCGAGTGAATAAGCAGCTGGAGCTTAGAGAGCTATGGAGGCGAAGATCGTGCACGTGTCCCTCTTGGAGCGCGTGAGGCTTTACTGTCTGTCGCTGGTGTTTGGCTGGTACCTGGTGGTTAAGAGGTTGCTCAAATGGGCCTGGAATCCGAAGCAGTTTTTCGTGTTACAGCAGAGGGACAATCCGCCCTCTTGTTTGGTGGATAATACGTTTGGCAATCACTCATATGTCAAGCTTAAGGTAAAATCTTGGTTTGATTGGTGAGGCTTTTATCGCCTGAGTGAGTGTGAGATAGAAACGTTGAGGCTGAGATTTGTACTGATTGGCAATTTACTTGGGTTGTTAAGTATTTCTTCATAAATTATCATGTTTAACTTGTTGGGATTGCAGTGGCGTTTTGTAAAAATTAAAAGAATCTTGTTTTATGTTAGATATGATTTTGAGGCTTTAAAAATGGAAAGCAATACGTTTACAAACAGATAAGTTTGATATAAAAGGTTTGATTATGCAAGATTTTTTGTTTTTACTTTTGACACTTTATTTTATATTTTTGTTTTGTGTTTTTATAATTTATATCATTTAAGTTGATTTAAAAAATCATCGTAAATATAAATAATAAATGAACGAATAAATGAAATAATATTTTTCAAACATTTTTCAACTGAAGTTTATGCCGCACAATTTATAATCACGTAGATAAAATTTTTTGTGATCTGAAGTTACTACTATTAAAACAATTAGTAATAAAAGCGAAAACAAAATTCTTGCAAATGCAGATTGTACTTAAAGTTGACCTCCGATAACATGAGTACTGGTATTTATATATACAAAATTTAGACTCGTTATCGAACATCGAACGATGATGACGCTTGCTTATGTTCAATGTAATCAGCTGACACACACAAAGGTATCTACAGATCCTTTCGAAAAGAAATTTGAGCAAAATAAGCGATATGTTATTGTTCAAAAATACTTTTCACAAATCTCTGATAAGCCGATAAAGATACGCAGTATGGTGAAAATTCGGTTAATACTAAACTATTAAATGTACAAACACGTTATTAAAGAGTAATCTAATCTACCGTTCAGTAGACCTTAAAATACATTTGATACATAAGGAAAGTTAAAAATTGAATTTCATATCGAAATGTTACAGCAACAATGAGAAATTGTTAAATGTTGAAATTGGATAAATGAAAAGTTTGAAGAACTTGTACAAAAATACTGTAAAATGTTAATACATAGAAAATAATAGTCATTTAAAATCTTGCGTTCTTCAATGATCAAAAAATAAACATGAAAAAGAAACCGGTTTTCCAGAGTTTTTCTAAGCTATCTAGCCCGTTGTTCGTCCTTTGAGAATTAATGTGCACATTGATGTGCAATGTCTTTCAAAAATAAAAGTTTTCAACTCATTTTCATAAACGAAACTCATAAATGAACCTTTTGTTACAGGGAATAAAGTTTCATTATGTTGAAGCGGGAGAAAAGGAAAAGCCACTTCTTTTACTTCTGCATGGATTCCCAGACTGTTGGCTGTCATGGAGAGAACAAATCCCAATTCTCTCTCAACATTATAGGTATAATAGTATTAATTAACTTTAGCTATATAACTGTAAACTTTATAAATGACATTAAGACTACTTTTGAGCATCCTGTTTTACTGCACATTCACTAAAATAATACAATTTAATTTGATCAAATTCATTAAAAATCCATTAGCCTATAAATGTCTATAGAAATAAATTCATATTAACTCATAATAATGAAATTGAGAATAGAATGTTATATTTACAGCCGTAAGATTAAATGAAATCTTTTAATTATATCAAACATGGTTAAAAATCTATTAGCCTATAACTGTCTATAGACATAACAACCCATAATAATGCAATTAATATCAATCATATAATAACAGAATTATACCATATTTATACCCATTAGTTTAAATGCAAATTTTTAATTACATCAAATATGGTATATTATATTTTAATGTATTTTTGATTATGATACTATTTTAAGAGTTTATAAATTGTATATCAATAGCATATACAAATAACAAACTTAACACTAATTAATACACGTTTAAAAGGGTTGTAGCTTTGGATTTAAAAGGCTTTGGCGATAGTGACAAGCCGTCAACTATAAGTTCATACAAGATTGGAATTCTGCTCGATGAATTGAAGCAATTTATTTTTGCATTGGGTGCGAAAAATTGCAGCATTATTGGCCATGATCTAGGCGGCCTTTTAGGATGGTATATGGCTGCAGTACACGAAGACATAATAAATAAATTTATCGCTATTTCTAGTCCACACCCTAATTTTTACTGGAACGGCACAGCTGGTGAGAATATTTTCAGTCACAAGTAAGTTTTTTTACGTTATCTACAAATAATACTTGAAAATAGTTATAAAATAAATTTTTTTCATTTTTAGGTGGATGCATTTCAGCAGATTACCATTTTTACCTGAAATCGATGTTTTAAAAGAAGATCTTTCAGTTATTAATGACACGTTTAAGCACATACACGTGAAAGAAAATGAGAATGATTACGTTGAAGCTTATAAATACGCTTTCAGTCGAAAAGGTTTGTTAATGTATTTTTATAATATTCCATAAAATTTAAAGAATTTAATTTTAAATTAGTATCAAAAATGTGAAAACAATGTTGTCTTTCTACGTAACACTTTTGACAATACCATGAATCATTGTGAAGCGGAGATGTCTACTGAAGTTAAAGTTTTGCTTTATATATAACAAAGATATCTTTATCGTATTTTATTTTTACTCTGACTATATATACGAAAAAGTACTATCTTTACGTCACTCCTTAACGAATTATTTTTATTCTTTTCTCTTATTCTTTCGAAAAATTAACAGTATTATTTTTATGTAATTATCTCATTTAAATGAAAAAAATTATATACTTTAAAAACTGATAAGTAATTATAATGGATGATGATATTTTATATTTTGAATCAAATTCTTTGAAGTAAATTTCACGTATCAAAAAATAAAGCCTACTACCCTATCTTTAATCTCGTATTTACTACATTAATTGCTTCACTTGATATATAAGGTGTTTTATTAAAAAAGTATTTTTTTATTTTGACACAAATTTAGCAAAATTTTTAGAAAATATAAAAAACTTAAAAAAATAGTTTTATTTAAATATTTGTAAAAAATTACACTATATTAGTTTAAATTTATATCAGAAATTAAAGTTATAGTAAAAAATACACGAAAAATTTTCTGAAACAGGAATAAATTTATTCAAAATAAAAACATATAGAAATAATTAAGATTGCTACTCTATTTTTGAACATTTAAAAATGAATCCCAAAGCCTCATTAAAATCGCTTTTTTGAAGATTTGAACCCTTCTTATAAAAGGGTTCAAAATAGTATATACATGCATGTTTTAGTAGCAAAGAATGATATAATATTTTATTAAAATACAAAATATTTTTTTAATAGTTAAATTACTTTTATTTTTAAACAGTATATGGTTTAATTTCACTTTTTTCAATTTTTTCAACATAAAAAAATAATAATAAAATACATTGAAATTTTCAGAGGACTGGACTGGACCCATTAATTATTATCGAAACTTGCCTTTCACGAGGCTGGGTACGAGTACCAATCAACAAATAGTTACAAAAACTCTTTTAATAGTTGGAAATGCTGATCCATGCGTTTCATTGGAGAATGTTGTACATAGTACCGAATACGTAGAAAAATTCAGTGTTAAAGTTGTCCCGGGAGCTGGTCACTTTCCACACCAAGAGAAGCCGGAATTAGTGAACGAGGCTATAATTAAGTTTCTTGTCGGTGAGTTCAAAACTAAGCAGATTAGGCGCTTAAAAATGTTTCCTGCTGCTAGGCAAAAGATTCAAAATTTTATGATAAAGCTTAATGGTTGCTTGGGTCGATGTTTCTGCTAAATAATTATTAGAGCTAGATTGAGTATATTATGTAGTTCCTATATTAGTCAAATTGTGTTAGCTAGGTGCCTTAAAGTATTCTATGTTCCTAAATATTTTGTTAAGTAAAACCTATATAGGGTTTTTATATATTTTTTTACATTTTGTATTTACAACGCTTTTTGTTATTTTATATGGCTTATGGCTTATATTAAAAGTTTTATATGCTATATTTATAAACTATCAAATTTATATGTCATAGAACGCATAATAAAAAATGAAATTATACTTTTTTATAATTTTGTTATTTCGTCTTTTTTTATTACAAAACCAGATTTCAAAATTCACAAGCTTAAGCTATTATTTATACCATAGATAATCATATAAAATAATTATATAAAATTCACATATGCATAATCATAAATAAAAAATATAAATTCTATGACGGGCATTAGTACTATGTAATCACCAATTCACCTACAACGTCGATTAAGGCGACTACGGAAGTTAGGCTGTATGTCTCATTTCGTAGTTTATAAAATACGCTTTTGATTTACAAAATTCTTAGCATTTTTTTAATCTTCCACCATTCTTTGAGGTCAGCAGAATGGTGAAAAACTTAAATATCAAAATAATTTTGTAAATTAAAAGCGTAGTTTGTAAACTACAAAACTTAACCTAACCTCCGAAGTCACCTTAATGTCAAAATCAATAGATTATTTCAGATATATTTTCGTCCAATCTCTGTATTCAAAGTTGTCAGAATATTAAAAAAAATTATGACGATAATATAATTTTAATTTTATAAATTTAATTTGAGGTAAAAAACTACGCTGCCAAAGTTTGGTTAAAAAATAAAATTTTTAAGAATTATATAATTATTTTTTTAATACAATCGAATTAAAAAAAAAATTATTTTGCATTTTTAATTGTATTACAAAATAATTTTTTAATAATTGATTTTTATTTAAAAATTATATAGTGATAAAATTGAATGAATTTTTAGATTATCTGCTGAATGCTTATTATTTTTAATTTATCAAATGAGTAATTTAAAGATTTTATTATTTTTATTTATCTTACAATTTAAGGTAATCCAGGAGTTGTGGAGAAATCACCACCCAAAAGTATTGTATCTTCATGGTTAGGATCTTTAAGCACCACTGTAAAATATGGGAATCAAGTATTTGATGCAGTGCATAAAAGAACTAATGGAGTTGTGCATGCTTTACCGAGTAAAGTGCTTTATTTGGGACAGTCAAACACTTAAAATTCGATTTCATACTGAGAAAGTGACTTCTTGATACGTTTTCTACTCTTGTGATAACAATACGCGCATGAGATGCAACCATGAGACTATTTCATTTCATCTTATGTGTATGTGAAAATGCTTTTGACTGTGTCAAGCGTTGATACAAGTAAGGAGACTGTTTTAATTAATTTGACATTTGATTTATACAGTTTGCGTAACTTATTTTTATAATAAATAGTAATATATAAGTAATATAATTTTATTGATATGTGTATAGTTAGATAAAGTAATTATATGTCAATGATGAATTTTATGATTATACAGTAATAATAATATGTATACCTTACAAATTTGTTTTTTAAGTAAAAACCAAAAATATGATCTAATTATTTTTTATTTATATGATATGTGCATAATTAAATATTTTTTCTGAATACAAATACTGTATTATTTTATATTATACTTTTCAATCAACGTACATTTTTCTTCAGATTTTTTAACTCAAACAGCATGATATAATTTGGTTGTTTAATTAAAATCGACAATTCGACTTTTTTTATTTAAAATTAAACGTTTTAAGGTAAAATATCAATGAATTTCTATCTGGCTGAGCTCAAATCTGTGCAATATACTTATGAAACTCTTGTTAAAATTTTTTTAGTCAAGATAACTTTCCAATTTTAACGTTATAGTTATATTTAAAATACATTCTAATAACATTATTTTTCAAAAGTAAAATTTAAGCCTTTGAATATTAAATTAACTTTAGCAAATTTAGTTTTTATTTTCTCTTTAAATCTAACAATTCATTATTTGAATTACTGCAAATTGAGTGAAATTTATTCAATATTAAAGGGCGCGGCAGCGCCCTGATGGTAAGTAGGCGAAGCAATCGAGGGCACCCGTGCCTTTTATATTGAATATTCTTGATAATTGTTTTCAATTTTTATATAACTTATTAGTAGAGTCATAAAAACAAATATATTAAAATTTTTTAATACATTAATGTAAATTTAAAATTAAGGGTTAATTTTTCATGATATCCAACTAAGAGCAGAACTTCATTAAACAGGAATCAATTTGTGAAAAACGAATAACTTAATATTTAAACAATATTTCAAGCCACTGAGATATTTAGTGAATGTTTTTTAAATTTAAGATGGGATTTAGGTAGAAGGTAATGTTGGTATCTACCTTACCAAGTATCTTTAATTAAAAAACGAACTAAAATAAAAATGTTTGTATTTGACATTAAATTATTATAAAATTTAATAATATGTCGTCAAATGATGTATTTATTTCTAATAAATTTTTGAAAGACCGTGCAGTAAAATTTGTAATGATAATATTCGTTTATACCATTCTAATTTTAGAATCATTGTCATAGACTTAGAAATGATTTTTCGACACTGATTTTATAAAAAAAGAAATAGTTTGATGATTGTATGTAAGTTGAATTTTACTTTGTTCCTCTCCCCCGTTTCGCGAAGACGAAAACTGTCTCATGAGATAAATATATTCAACTTCCACACTACTCTTATCGAAATGTACTATTATCATTACGAAAAAAATGTTGAACGTACGAAATCGCGGTTAAATTAATCGTTTTTTATAAGAGTACACTTTTGCGATTTATAAGTATCTAAATATAAATATAAAAATAGACTATAAAATCTACGTAGATATCTAATAACTTACATTCAGAAATCGGAAAGAAAATATATATACAAGCCATTGCTTATTGCAGGTGAAATGATACAAATGTTGATTTATGTTGATATTTTCAGTCTCGAACAGATGCATGATATTTTATATTAGATGTACAATAATATAAAAAGTTAAAAAACACATATTTTTTTCTTTCTTAAAAATATGTAAAAAATTCGTTTATTTATTTAAGTCTTCATGTGGCACATTTTCTTGACTTGTTCCTGAAATAAATGAATATGATTTTAGTTTTTCTCTAAATTTGTAAGATATTATTAAATCATTAGTTAATGCTTATTTGAAAAGTTACTTTCAAACTTACTTCTTGAAATTTTCTCCATCCTCTATCGTTTCTGGTAAGTCACAATTCATGGTTTCTGGCAGGAAGAAACAAAGGCATGCTCCAATAATTGGTCCAATGCCGAATAAAAGAGGTGGTACCCAATCATCACCCTTATTTCCCTGTTTAGAGTTAATAATCATGTTTATGAAGTTAAAGTTATAAAAATCTATCATGTTTACCATCTTATCAATTAAAAATTATCGATAAAGTATTTTTATACTTTTAATAAACACAGATCTCTTTAAAAATGCGTCTTATATATACAATCCCCACTTTTTAATTTCAAATGTCTGTTTTCGAAAGATTACATTAATTAAAGCTTAATACAGAATCTGATAATTCAATACTAGATATTAAGACTTTATAACCAGATAACATTTCTTATTCAAAAAAAAACTTGTTTTTTGTAATAAAAATTTTCTAAAAAGCTATCAACAAGTTTAATATTGTATATTAAAAAATTTACTGACAGGCACATCGCATCTATCAACACATTAATAAAAAAAAATTCGTTCTGCGCAATCATTCATTTCTACCAAAGGTAATAAGTAAAAAAAAACAAGCATACCATAGTAGCGACGAAGGGCGCGATCATGCTAGCAATCCTGGCGCAGATACTGCCGGCGCCGATGCCAACGTTCCTCACCACGGTCGGGAAGACCTCACTGCTGTAGAGGTAAACAGTGGGGAAGGAGACGGCCATGCCGGCGATGCCGATTATTGCCAGAGCCGCGCGCATGGTCGGATCGTGGACAAACATGACCAAAATCAGCATTGTGCCGGATACCATGTTGCCACCGATCAGGATGCGCAGACGCGAAACCCGCGAGATCAGACACAAAACGATCACCGTACCGGGCAGCTCGATGGCGGCTAAAAATATTAAAGAAGTTTCAGCGATACTTGTTTGTTTGGTTTTTATAAATATAATTGAGATTTGGAAGCCCGTTTTTAATTGAGAATGATTAATCCAATACTTTATGTAACTTTAATTAAATGCTAATCTTCTTTTAAATTATCTGTTAAAATAATAATTTTATGTTAAGAAAATTTTAGATTCTCCATCATTCTGACAACGAAAACGACTGTAAAGTCGTATAAAAAGTTATTGCATATTTATAAGGCGTGTTAAAAATTTATACAGGAGTTAATAGTAGCAATAAGGAACAAAAATGCAGACATAAAAGAGAAACAAAACGTTAGTTTCTAACATCTTTGATTGTAGCGCATAGTCATCTTGACTTTCTTAATTACCCGAAATAGCCGTATTAATAAAAATATTTCCTTCGATTTGACCAATGTACTGTGCCAGTCCGAAGAAGCTCATGCCGCAGACGAACCAATTGACGCATATGCATATCGTCTTCATGCGCAGATTCGGCGTTCGGAATAGATGGGTCACGTTATATTTTTTTTCTTGCTCCTTCTGTGATTTAGATTGACTTTCTTGGGCCTCGATCGCCGCCGTCACGTTGCTCATCGGAATTCGGTTCTTCTCCGCGGCCTTCACCAGAATCTCTTCGGCTTCTCTCGTCCTGCCAACGGCCAGTAGCCATCTCGGCGATTCTGGTACTATCCTATAATGTTCGTTTTAAATGTTCAATTACTTATTTGACGCCGGGGTGTATGCTAAAAAATTTATGATTTTTCCTTGTAATTGCCTTTTTGCAACGATGCTTCGAAAATATTATGCAATTTTTTATAGCAATTTCGTATTGCTTTTCGTAAATAAATTAAAATTTTTATAACCAATTAAATATCGCCAATTAGTTTTCAACAGACCATGCCTATACATCAAAATTAATTTGAAAAAAAAAAAAAAAATTAATTAAACATATTTATCCCAACGTGACCACACACAAAAAAAAGAAACATTTTTTATAATTGCTAATTTTTTACAGAAGCCATCTACTCATCCAATAAAAATAAACAATGACAGACTCAATAAACCATGTACTCGCTGAAACTACGCAATCCGTTCATGACACCATTATGCCCTGTAGGTGAACGGAGTGATGCTCAGAAATGCAATGAGCCTCACGAGAAATGAGCTCTCGCGAATCCCCATTTACGCAGAGCAAACGTCTGTACAAGCAAAAAGTTAGCCGCTGCAATTGTTCGACACAATTCGCGGTGGCGGCGGCGTGTTTTTGATCCGCCGGCGAAGTGCCGAGAGTCAATGACTTGAGATGAGGATCATTCGTTTGCGCGGTGTCTTTAATTGAATAATTGTTTCCTTCGAAGCCAGTTTTTCTTTTTTTTTAGATTGACAATTGTTCCATTGGGGCGCTTGAGAGACTTATAAGACTCTAAGCTCGTTCAAGAAAGACAGTTTATCGCAATTACTTTGTTTCGTTTCTTGCAGATGAATCGTTTGATGTATTGGTCCCTAATATGTTGAGAGAATCGATAATAATTTACGATTTCGTTATTAATTTTAAAAGTTAACTAGTTAAAAGATTATTTTAACATAAATGTATGAAATTCATTTTTTCTGACATAATTCGCAATAGTTTTAATAAGCGCTAATTAAATAAACATGAATTTAATTTTTTTGTTTTATATAGCAAGTTTTTTTCAAAATGCGCATAAAAATTTAAATAAAGTAGTATCGCAATTTCAAAATTATCTAAACGACAAATAAATATGTTAATGTATCTTATAAATATAATTTATCTTTTTTAACGAAAGTCTTGCGTATTTCTGTTAAAAAATCATATACTTTACAAAAAGAAGATTCTCAAACATTTAACTGAAATTTTTCGTTTTCTACCGATGGCTTAATATACGTGACATTCTTATACGCAAATATTGCAAAAACTGCTGTTGTATGTACACGTTGGTTTTCAAACCGACAACTTACACGTATTCCTGGGATAACTAAGTAAATTTTACATAAAGTAAACGTACTTTAAGCACAGAAATTGTGTTACTTATTTTACATAAAATTTACGTTAATTTAGCGTTAGTTTCCCGAAATCATAAATTTTTGTAGTTTAGCATTTATATAAACTTACCAATAATAAGAAAGCAGGAAAATCGGTGGTATCGATACAGCCATTTGAAATCCGTACCATGTCCGCGTCAGATAAGCTATCAACGGATTAAGGAGAAATCCTAGCAAGAAAGGCACGTGGAACAGAACTGATAAAGTAGAGCGCCACTTAGGTCCTACGATTTCCATAACTAAAAGTAAACGTTAAAAACTATTATTAATCTAATAATTCGTGTCAATACTAAGTACGCTCATTAAATAAAAATAAAAAGCTATTAACAGGAAGCTGAAAATAAATGGAAAACAAAGACTTACGTAAAACGAAACTAATAAGCATAGTGCCACCAGTAGCTACAGCAGAAATAAATTTGAATGTTAAGAACAGTTCGTACCAAGGTGAGAATACTGTCAACAGTCCAGTCACGGATTGTAATAAGATCGCAATCATCAAAGGGAACTTTCGTCCGATTCTATAAAATATATAAACTATTTAGACGAAAATTATAAAAAGATTGCTTATGTGCATATATTATTAACCCTTCGAGGTTTATATAGAATACTATTTTCTGAATAAAATTTGTTCATTTGCTGCTTTTTTTATAAGAAATTTGTTCATTCTGTTTATTCGAATTTTAAGAATAGGAAATTAAGATTTTGCAATAATGTTGAATATTTAAAAAAATATATTGAAGGGTTAATAATAATACTGACGAAATATCACCGTACCTATCAGACATTGCGCTGAAAATCATGTTTCCCACTAAGATTCCAAACATTGTTAACGATTGGGCTAAATTAGCGAGTTGTTCTCTGTCGCAGACTAAATCCCACTGAAATGGAGCGCCTTTGTTTAATTTAAAGTATAAACGTAGGAAGAAGGTATTATATTTAAATAAATTCTAAATTTATATCTAAATAAAAAATTTTCGTATTTGATGAGTACAAAATTATTTTACTTTTTCTTTCTAAAATTGATTTAGCAATATTTTCACTTATTTGACTAGATTACAAGCAAAGTTGCTATTAAATTAGTTGAAAAACTTAATTAAGGTTTGCAACGGTAGAAAATATACAGTTGTACTTTGATAATTTACCTATAATTACTTACGTCTATACTAAACAGAGATAATAACGAATGATTTCAAATTTGAAGCAAAAACACTATAATCTTTACCTGTTGTATATAATTACACTATAACTACACTTATACTGTTTAACTATCAATTATCGATAAAAATATTTCAGTCTCTCAAATACTATAAATCAATCCAAATTAAAAACACCCAAAATTCAATCAATCCAACCATTCACATATCTAATCAACAAATTCCTTCATCACCTTCCTGCAGCGATCCGCAACAAAGTAATCCCGACCTTCCCAAACAATCCCACCATCATTTACCAAACATTTCTCACATTCAACAAAAGAAAATTTAATACTCTATAGATATCAACCTGCGTGATAATAGTCTCCTTGAAATCATGCCGGTAGTAATGGAACTTCTGGCAGTTCTCTTTGGTGCCGTTGCCCACGTTGATATGGCAACTATCGGTGGCACTCGCGTTGTCGACGCCGATCGGCCAGGTGCAGTTGAATTTTACCGGCGGCGCCAGGAAGGTAATGGACAGCTGGTGCCAGGCGACCGGGAACTTGACCAGAGACAGGGCGACCGCGATTACGATGTGCCAGGGGCCCAGGGTGCCCATCGCCTCCTGCACCAGGTCCACCGTACCTTTGGCTAAATGGATTTTGATTATTGTTTTTTTTTTTTTGATTTGGTTGGTGTGAGGTGAGTTTGTAGAGGGAGAATAAAATAGGGGATTGGTAACTCGTCGTGGGGTTAAATATTGTATTGACGGTTTATTTAGAATTTCGTTTCTTATTTAATAACTTAGATTTTTGTTGACTTTTAGAGGGAGGAAATTTGAAGTAAAAATCTAGAAAAAGTATAACATGATATCGTACTACACATATCAAATATCAATCGCTGAGATTATAACTTAAAATTTACATATGCCCTAAACATCTAAAGGTTTAAAAAATTTTGCAGGAAATTGAATAAATAGTAAATAAATATTCCTTATTAAAATATTAAATTCTAATATCAGCCATAATTTATGACACACGCCGACGACATTTTCTCTAATTAATAACTCCTTTCAACTTCATTTATTATAAATAATATCCTTAATCAATATTCCTCAAACAATAATCCAACCCACTCCCAACACTCCCCTAACAACTATACAAAACATCCAATTCCAGCGTTATCTACAAGCCATTAAACCAGATTCCAGCCTCGATCCAATTCCAAACTAGTCTCCTCCCCACACGCCACCCCTCCCACATCATTTTAACACATCCATTAAATCGAACCAGGCGATTTCGCATCGGCCACAAGCCCATCTATTTAATTCTCGAAACACGAGAAGCGCAACTATCCTCGCCTTGTCCGCATCTAATACAAATGTGCTGACTCCAGCGCGACTTTCTCCGCGTGCGATCTGATATGCGCTTACGCTCGTACTTATAAATCATCGGCTAACTCTGCAACTCCTACACGCGGATCGCGCGTCTTTTTAAACCGTATATATCAAATTACGGTGATTTATATACGCAACGACTGCACCCATACGCGCGGTGACTGAAATTCGTAAAATCAGAGGCGAGAGAGAGAAGAGAGCAACGCGGAAATGCTTTGTGCGAGGAGCGATTACGGCCGCGTGCGGAAACCGTTAAATAGCCGGGGCGATTTCGCAAAACGAATGACGCTGTGTAAGCCAATTTATCGGTGTATTTACGCAAATGTTGTGCTGAGTGCGTATAGGCGAGCGTATATATGGTTTAGTAACTATTTTTCGCGGTTTCACGCGTGAGCCGGTCAAATGCCATTTATTATGCAAGCGTAATCCGATGATAACAGCCGATGCTGCGCGAGCTTGCGTTGAATTCGTTCGAGTAGTTTTCACGCTTCGTTGGGAAATGGAAAATGCGAGTTAGTAAGATTGAATGAGCAAACGAGTGATCTTGGGATGTATCTTAAGTTCGCCTTAAATGCGCTTGAAACTGGATATGCGGTTTACTAGGCGATGTGTGCTTTATCTGTTTTGAGCAGGATGCGAACAAGGTTGTTCCATGTGGACTTGGAAAAATTATTTTCCTGTATTAATGCTTTTGAAGGGCGATTTCTTTTATTTGTTAATGCAGTAGTTAGTTTGTATGCAAGAAATTTACGAGTTGTTTTGTATTTACATATTCATTTAGCTAAAAAAAAAAGTGAAAAAGTTATTAAGATGTTTGACTTTATTTTTTTAAATAAAAATTATTTTTAAAGTTATTTTAGCTACGTGTGGGCGTTTGAGCTAAAACGGAGCGAGGATAAAAAAATTTTTAACACGACATGTACGACAAAGCTTGATTTAGTGAACGTTTTTTTTTATGCGCACGACGACTCCAGTGTTACACACGAAACGCCACGAATATTTTTTATCGGGTTATGTTAAAGTTAGGATCAAGATATTTTTACTGAACAAAGTATATAAGACTAATTTATTCTAAATAAAGTAATTGATAAAGAAATTTTCGAAATTTTGTACTGTGAAATGTATACTACCTTATTACTTTTACCTATGTCTTGGTCTATAATGTGATGAAGTAAGTAACTTCTACAGAAATTAATAAAATAAAATAACAATAAAAAAACTGAGATGGTTTAATTTACAATGTTTAGGGAGTCAAAGTCTTCTTTATTTACTTTATTTTTAGGTAACAATGTTTAAGAAAAATTTACAGAAAAGTGCTCCAAATGCGAACCCTGTTTATTATATGTATATAATAAATTTATAATTGTTAAGTTTTGGACATTTTTTAAGAATACTTTCAATGTAGTCATTTAAATTTTTATATAAACAAATGTTTATAAGAAAATAAAATTAGTTATTTCTAAAATTATATTTAAAAAAGTATTAATTTAATAAATGTTCGTTACTAATGGCCAAAGTATACTAATGCATCTTTTTTACTATAATAAATTTAAATATTAAATATTTGTAAATGATTATATTTTTTCAACTTCAACACGTTCAAAGATGCAGAAACTTTAATATAAATAATTGTTTTTTATGTGTTTTATAAAAATGATAATTTTCTTCATTTATAAATTATTAATTGTGAAACTTTTAATGCATATATTAATATATTAATCCAAGAATTAAATTTGTAATAATTACAGAAGGGATGATGCAATTACAAGCACGTTTGATTGTATACGAAACTATTTAAAAAAGACATCCAAATAAGTCTTAAAATTTATCACTAAATAAAAAATATACTTTCAAAACACCAATATCATCAATACTACAATAAAGTCTAATTACACGCATTAATTCATCGGGCAGTATCGTTGTTAATTAAACACTTCACTACGCAGAAGCTCGCAATACAACAATAAAAAATAACAACTAACAACATTTAACAACATCCAACTCTCCTCCAAAAACATCAACAAACAATCACGGAAAATTGGAAACCCGGAGCATGAATTTCTCAGAACCATCTTCCGCGCCTCCCCTAACACGTGCATCGCGGCCAACGCTCTTATCAACTTCCTCAATCCCGCGAAAAAGCAAGAATCCCCCGGCGCGCACAACAAAACAATAATCAATTCCACACCATCGAGCCAGGAGGAAATCCAAAACGTCCGAGTCAGAATTCAAAGCCCGCGAACAGGGGGCAATGATGCAATCCGAGGCATGCGGTCGGCGTAAAATTAGACCTCTCGCGCTCGCCACTATAAAGGGATCCCCTATGTGCATTTATTACCGCGCGCGCGCCTCGTGGCAAAAATAATTTCACAGAAACCCTTGCCCCACATCTGACGCAATCCTTCACTCACCTTTCTTCGGCTTGACCTGCATCCTCGCATCGTCACTGCTCAGATCCTCCTTGAATTCCTGCATGCTGCTGCGGCGCGCACTGTGGACGTCGTCTGCAGCGTCGAAGGTGTTGAAGTCGACTGAGCGCGCGCGCGCTCGGCTCTTTCTGCGACGGGAGGCGCGCGCTTGAAATCGCGCGTTTCTTGGGATGCGCGGCTCCGGTTTGTCATAAGGAGTGGAGCGGAGGGTGTCTGTGTGTGGGTATTATGTATAGGTGCAGCGAGCGGATGAAAAAGAGAGGCGATTCTAGCGCAGGAGAAAGCATCGGTCATATGCGCGCGCTTTTCCCTGTGATTATCGTTTTTGAGCTTATAACCAGTTTTGGCGAGGATTTTTTTTGGGAGGGGATGGAGGGGGGATATATTGGATTTAGTAGCGCAGGATTGCGGTTTGGAGTGTTGGGAGGATGTTTTGTATTTTGGTTTTGATGAATGGGCGGTGCTGGGGAATTCAGTTTTTCAGTTTACGTGGAACTGATGAAACTTCATTTCTTAATGTTTTTTTTTTATTTTATTAGGATATTAATTGATAAGTTAGTATTTACGTTTTTTATTTTTATGTAATCGCACGTGGATAAGCAGATTATTATTAAATATTAGATTAGATTAGATTAGATAACTGACAATAACTATTGTTCCATCTTTTTAGAATTATAATTTATATTTAAATACCGCAAAAAATATTTAAATAGCGATAAGCGATGTATATCGATCGCAATCGGAAAGAGTCGTAAAGTTATTTATGCAAAACAAATATTGCGAATTAAAATTACTAGGTCAAAAAAATCATCACCATCAATTTTATTTACATAGAAATGTAAAAATAGTTAATCAAATAAGTTTAAGAAAAAATAAACGGATAAATAAATTAACTTTTTAAGACTTATCTTTATGTTCTTTTTATGTATCTTAAAACTGCAACACTAATCAATTTTTTTCTACAAATATATATGTATACATATGGTCTCTCATGATAATCAGAGCTGTAAATTTAAATAAGTAAAGTATAGAACTTACTTTTTTGCTAATCATTATTATAACCATATCATAATTGCTCTAATTTCTACTCAATATGCCTATTCAGCTTCTAAAGATAAAGTTCAATGTCTAGTTAAGAAACGTCAAACTTTGAGGAAATATTATTTGCCGCGTTTCTAAGGCAGTGAATTGAAATGTAACATAAATTGAACGATTTGCTCTTTTAAACATGTAAATACAATTAATCTTGACGGTGAAAAGAAATTATAAATTCTTAATCACATTACATTAAGTCTTAAATAAAAATTATTGCTATACTACATATAAGAGGTTTGTTACAGAATCAAGCGCATAAACGTTGCGCCGTAATCCGATATTCAAAGTCGTCTAATGGTTGTGCTTATGAATCGTAACAAGTAGTTGTAATGATTATTTATATCTGACTCATCGCTCTATATTTATATTTGTTAAAGGATCGCAGTTATCACTTCTTGGTTATATCTGTAATTTATCGCGTACACGAGAGCAAGTTATGCGGTCGTCCACCCATATTATTCAATGTCAAATGACTGTACTTCAGCATTATCCTCACAAATCAAGAATTTTTGCGAAAAATGTTTAGCACTAGCAAACGTTTTTGCAAATTCCTCAAAAATGAAAGATTAATTTATTTTAGTGATTAATGTATATTCTATGAATTTTTACGACTAGAAATATGTAAAAATATTAGAATAGAATAAAGAATTTGTTTGATTAACTTAGTATAAATAAAAATATGTTTTCCTAATAATTACTATTAAATTAACTAGATATGTTTAATTGATAAAATTAAAAGAAAATTTAAATTCGTATAAAGGTTTAAATTATAAGTACATATTTACATTTTCGTAACTATACATATATAATTAGATTTAAACTAAAAATATTCTATTTTATAAACTAAATGTAAAAATATATAAATTTTGTTATCGTCCGTAAAAATGTATAAAAATATCAAATAAAAGAGATTAACAAAATATTAGTCCTTGCGTGCAAATGCTGCTAATTTACTTGTTACAGATCGCTTCGGCTGGTTGTTTTCATCACCTAGTTCATCACTCAATTTCCTCTTCTTAGAGAGTTCTTCATTTTTGTTTACTTGTGGACTTTCCACTTCACCATTTTTTGATTGTGGATTTTTTTCTTCTTTGAATTTTGTGTAAGCTATTTTCATTCGTTCATTTGCAGTCATCTCCGGAAATTCTTCTTCTAATTTTTGCTTATTTTTCTGTAACCAACCAACAAATGACTCTCCTTGCGGTGCTTTAGTTTTCTTAGGCTTTATTACAACAGGTGCAGGAGATATTACTGGTTTTTGTGGTTCTGGAATTGTGTCTAGCCCAGAAAGACCTAAAATAATCAGTAAAAAATATTTGTTAATCATATAACTTTTGTAAGGCAAAAGTTCAATAATCTAGTTATAAAGCATCTTATTTATTTTGTATAAAATGGATATTATACCTGTGTTGCAAAATAAAATAAAAATAAAATAAGATTATAAATTTTACAAATGTTTTAAAAGAATTAAATATTTATATTAACCTCTAGAAATAGGCGTATTTCCTTTTTTCAAAAACGGATTACTCCTTCTACCAAATGTTTGACTAGGAGTCAAGGGTTTGATTTCCACTTCAGGTGTTTTTATGCTTGGTGTTGAAAGAAGATCATCATCTTCAACTGTCTCAATACGATCGTTAAACATGTCTTCTTGCGTTCCAACTTCTCTAATAACTTCATCTGGTTCTTTGGTATCAGCAATTGATTCTAATTTATTCGCTAAAGCAATTCTATTAAGACGACTCGCATATTTGATTGCGACTTCTAAGACTTTTTGAGAGGCGATTTGCTGACATAACTCTACCGCTCGAAAATCCGCATTATTTCGACAAGCAATCTAAAAATAAAATAAAAATTTTATATTTTAGACGTGTAACTACAATTTATAAAAAAAGCACCAAAAGTTCTTTTTTCATGCAATCACTTACAGCTATCAATGCCATAACAGCTTCTTTTTCATCAACTGGATTACTTCCGAGCTGCCACACTTTAGCTTCCTTCTCTGTTCTTTCGCTTTCGGGATCACAAAGTGGAACAATTAATGATATTTCGGTGACGATCGGCCGTGGCGTCGTCGGAGGATAATGACTACCTTTGCACAATATGCATCGCGCAATTCTTTCGGATTCGCTTATTCCAATGATAAAGTAGTGATCAAAACTACCTTTACTCTAAAGTACAAACGTTTATATAAATTTCTTTAGTTTTATATTTAGTGGGCTTTAAGATTTCAAAATAATTAAAGCACTCTAAAAAAATTGTAATATTTTTATTGCATGGAAATAATCATGTTATAAAGTAAACTAAATTTATAAATATATATTAGTAATATTTAATAAGTTAACAGTATTTAAGATGCAATAAAATTTATTGTAATAGAAAATATATTGTTGTATTCAAAAAAATATATATTTTTGAAAGGTTAAAGTTATAGTGAAATTTAGATTCTAAATACTTTCTACATGCGGTATAAATTATATTTTACCTGTCTATTTGTATTACTAGCAACTCTCCATAACGACGCTTTTCTATCGTAAATATTTATTATTCCTTCAGCATCCATAACCACAGGAGAGCCGAGATCAGAAAATCCTAGCCACATCAACTTAGACGCCGGTGAAAGTGGGACTGGGAGAGTATGACTTTTTAAATTTGGACCGCAAACGCGAATCCACAGTAAACTTAAAATTTGATCACCAAAAGCTCCTGAAATGTGAATATTTTAAAATTTTTATAGCATGTAAAATGTTTATTTTGATAGTATGTAAAGTATTTTTTAAATAAATTTTCAATATTTAAATAATATTTTTTCAAATTAATAACAAGTATGTATGATATCAATGTTTGGAGTTACAACATACCTATACTAGAATGGTAAGTAACTGCAAGATTATTTCCGTGACCATTCATAGCAACGACTGGACCAGGTAAGGCTACAACTTCTCTTTGGGTTCCACCAGGCAAAAATATTCTTAAATTTCTTGCACTTGTAGCAACAGCTACAAAATTATTTCCAGCTGCAACTGCTTGTGCTTCTTCACCAGCAGAGAGTTCCAGACTCCATTCTTTATTACCAGAACCCCATCCTAAATACAAATAAGAAAACATTTGTAAATATTCTATGAGATTTCACTTCGTTTTAAACTGTTAACATATAAAAATTAATTTCTTTATTTTACCTTGAAGAGCTACCACTACTACTTTACTGGGAGCACCATCTCCGGAGGGAGCTGCTAGTATTAGAGCTTCATTAGACAATGCCGCCATTGTATGGCGCAAATAATTGTTTATATGCATAGAATGATGAACTGTTACATCATGAAAATTTATTTCGATATTACTATCTTCATCATCTTCTGAAGTAAAACACATGACTATTCCTACATCATTCCACATCTAGGCAAAATCATTTTTAAGATATTAATTAATTTTATGTAACTTTAACTTAAATCATTTGAAACAACTCTACATTATATTTTTTTAAATTTACCATGTAACGAGATAATAAATGAATTGGAGAAGATCCAGGCTGAAATGGTTCTTGTAAATTGACCTCAGGTAACACACGCTTTTCTTCATACTTTTTTTCTGATACCACATCAGATGTACTGACTTGATCATCCTCAATAACAGATGCTTTGATTTTGCTCAATGATATTACATTATCATCGTCATCATCATCATCATCATCAAAAACAAAATTATCTTCTACATGACCATTAGTAACAGGTTCTGATAGCAAATCATCAAGAGATTTACTGTCTAATACTTCCTAAAATGAGAACGTTTTTATAATATTTGTCAAAATATTATCGTTTTAAAAACTTAGGTT
>JAPYZB010000138.1:0-28395 GCA_030522745.1 Eupelmus kiefferi | reverse complement strand
GTTTTGTATATATTTCGGGGTATTTAGACCGTTTGTTTCATAACAATAATACTTTTCTTAAAGAAAAAGACTACGAAATCGATAATTTGATTCAACATTATTGTACATCTGATCAACAAAAATACAAAATCGTGACAGACGGATTATCTTTTAACAAATATACAACTTAAACAGTACAATCGTCGCACATTAAAATTTAACTAAGGTACCAGAATACTCGATTTCAGAACACCGACAATAATTACCTTACACATTACATTTACATTGTTCGCTCACTCATATCTTGATTCTTCGCTTTTACTTAATTTTATAACAAACTTAACAAACACCGGATTTTCGCACGATATTTTTTTCTTTTCGCTATTTCATATGTATATATATTATATTCAAATAAAGAGGAACATGCGACTTATCTTGTGAAACTTTCTTCATTTTTTTGTGCATTTTGCTCAATACAATATAACGCAAGTTAAAAGTAACTGTCCATTTTTCTTGATTAATTATAAAATTTATACACGCCGGATTGCAGCTTACGCGTATACAAATCATTTTAGATCTTATAGATCAATTTGATATGTCGAAACGTTGAAAGTAAAAGGAACTTAAATTTCGTCGAAGAGTTATTCTCGTTTATTACAAGATTGAGCTTGACAATTATCAAACTCAAATGATCAATCGGTTCGGCAAGCTTTCTAATCGGGATCGGGATATCCTTTGTCACGCGAATTTTCCGCATGTCGACCGTCGGTACATTATTATTATTATTTTTTTAAATTTATATCTTTATTCATTTAATTGACTATTAAATTTACGTTTAGGCTTTCGAATTGTCCTTTCTCTCGATTTACTCCATTTTTAAATACAATATAACTTTATAAATTACCTACACGCTCGATCGAAAAATGACAAATGATCGTTTACCTAAAATCAATAAAAATTATATAGTTAACAAATTAGTATTGCTTTGGTTTGGATACGCACGAATATTAGTGAACAATTTTTCATCGACCCTCCCCGTACCCATTTGCTACTTACTTCCCACTGCATATATATAGTTGGCTCGAATCAAAATTTCTTTAAAAATGTTTTTGTTAAAAAAATGAGTATTATTGGAAGAAATCGTTTTATTGTTACTTTATATTTCACGTGTGAATGTCAGTAATATAGAAGTGAGTTTGTGTGTTTATTTATGTCGAAGTTACTTTTTTTTTAGTACGACGAGTAGAATATAAATCATTTTTGGTTTATCCTCTTTCTATTATTAATAGATCAGCGTAAGCACATAGAGCATGTAACAAAGTTCAGTTAGTTAGTTCGTTTGTAAAATCGTAATTAAAGTATGAAAAAATTCGTCGAGATATTACATATAGAAAAGATGAGGCAAAAATCGATAGAATATAATAACTTGGCATCGTTCTTTCATTTTTTTTTTTTTTTTTTTAAGTAAACATGATTGAGATACAAAATACATATGTGTCTTTTCTACCGAATTTTCGTTAGAAGGCCCTGATTGAAGACATGTACTTGCATCTTTTTAAATATGTTAAACGAATCATCCATTTAGTATTATTGTTTCGTTTTACTCGGTAAAAATTGTACTTTTATATCGAGGTTTGCATTATATTTTTTTATATTCTTTTCACTTGGCGTATCTTCGTGGGCAAAAAGACCGACCGTAAAACCAGCTTATACCCCCCTCCCATTCCCTTCTCTCTTTCTCTCTCCATCGACATTGTCAACTTTGCGCATGAACAAAAGCATAATCGTAAAAAAGCGAACGTAAAGTTTCGTTAATGACCCTTCAAACGCATCAACGTCGTGGTCGTCGGTGCGTATATATCTACAGGAAAAACGTGTCAACTCGCTTGCTTTTTTTTCTATCTCTTCTGTAACTATAAGTATCACCTCTTTTTCACTTCTCCCTTCTCGTCTCATTTTTATCGTCGCTCTTTCTACCCTATCTATGTCTCTTACTCTCTTCCTGCACGCGTTTATTATCCACGTAGTTATATGTACATATTGCATGAAGTTATATACGCTAAAATGTACGTGCATCGACATGTTACGCCGGCTCGCCATTAAAAAAAAAAAAAAGAAAATAAAAAAAAAATGATAAAAGTACAGCTATGCAACAAACTTGTTCTTTCCGGATGTGTATCCTGTCTAAATATGTAACTCGGTGAGCTTCTTTCTAAATTATTCGTCACTTGAATAGAATAAAATTTTACAATTTGAGACTAATGATAGATAGTGCAGTTTCACTTTGGAAGCACGGTGTAAATGCGCACTAAAACTACGACAATTCAGCAGAACTTAATTTGCTGAGTGAATTAGTTAATTACTTTTCTTTGTAAAGTATCAAAGTATAAATGATAAATATAGACGAAAAATAAATAATTAATGCGCGACCTTAACGAGCCCAAAACATGGAAGTAAAAATTCGTTTTTAAAGTACTTTAAAAATCGATTCCGAATAATTTAGTGAGAAGCGCGACGCGTTAAAATCGAACTCCAATAAATCTTTGCTCTTTGCTTTCTTGTCTAATCATTCTTTCTTATTTTTTTTTTATCTAAAGAAAGCTAATATCATCTTACTATCTCTCGCTTTCGCCTCTTTCGTACGAGGAACAATAAAAATGTCGAAAGCACTGAAGTCATCGAGAGCGCGTAAGCCGTGCGCGTTTACGATAATTAATTAATTGTATTTATTTAATTAATGTAATTAACGAATACGAAATATAATCTTACCTAAGAATGGTTTGAATAATGACGAGATAATGATGATAATAATTACAATATAATTGTATATTGATAGTAAGTGGACAGTAATAATCGTAATGATGGATCATTATGTTTATTATGATAAAAACCGTAAATTTATCGATTAAAAATAATAATATGTCAACAGAGATAAAACAAAAAAGAAAACATAGTTATTAGTATAGGTCATAAGATAAAGTAATAATAATAATAATAATAATAATAATAATGATAATAATAATATAATAATAATAATAATTCTCGCAGAAACGAATATATCTGGCGCGTCGTATTTGATGGTGGAAAGGTTGCTCACGACATAAAATAAAATAATATAGTAGTAATAATAAAATTGCCCCTTCTGCGGCGACGCGCATCACGTAATTGTCAAAAAGTACCTATCTAGCTACGCTTTTCCCCAGTCCCCACCCGGTTTCTGTTTCATTCAATTTATTTCATTTTCTACATCTCGATTTCTCTAACTCTTTCCCTTATGATATTATCGTTTTTAATTTGTTCACCGTTCCACTAAAACGTTTGCCTTCTTTCTCTCTTTCTACCCAGTCTTGCATTCGGCGAAACAACAAATAAGTAAAGAACGTAATTATTATAATCTCACATGACACGTCGCATTGTTCACTCGAACTTCGTAGATTTTTTCTTCCACTGCTTCATCTTCCTCTTTCTTTCGCTTCATTTATTATTATTTTTTTTAACTAAACTAGACGTTTCCTAGCAATATTACATAGGACTCGATTCAAGGAGTATATACGCAATGAAATTCTTATATTTTTTTATTCTTTTTGAGAGCGATCGACGTTGTTGGATCGATGATGCGAAAGTATATTTATATGTATGTATATATATATGCAAGTCCACGCGGCGCGAAGGAATTAAACTCAAGAGGCAAGACACCAAAGTTGATGTTCTTCTCGTTTTTATTTATTAAATTTCTTACTTACTCTTTATTTAGATACTTTATTTTTCTTTTCTTGCTTCGTTTTTTTCACTATATATATTGACTTGATAGCGAGAATCTACGAAGAAAAGAACACGTTAAGCTTGCTGTTGCATTGATTCGGAAAGATTTTCACTATCTATTTAGTTTGCAGCTAGTCCAATTTTATTTTCTTCTGCATGGAGAATGATTATTTCGTTTTCCCGTTTAAGAGTAGCTATAGATGCGAAAGCACGGCTATATGTAACTTAAGTCTTTTGTCGCTTTTTAAAACTTTATTATTAATATTTTTCATAAATTTTTTTTGTGCTTATAAACTTCAAGCTTGCAGCAAGTCGTTATAATCTGTATTTTCTTTCTATGCTTAGTTCACGTGTCTACCCCGTGTGTAGAAATCTCTGTTTTCTTGTATAGTGTTTACATATTTTTCCGCCAAAAAACTGCTATAATATTGCTTCACTTGCACATTATGTGTGTGCGCGTTTTCGTGCTCGCCTTTAGTAATTTTTCTTATTTTATTTCATATTTTTTTATTTTTTTATTTTTTTGCTTTTGTATATAGTCGAGGTGTTCGAGATTTTCCTTTATTAAAATAAACGCTCCTGCACAGATCGAATTCTAGTAAATATTGACTGGTCGTGGGATTATCGCGAGATATAATATTGGCATCGTTGCAGCTGCTAGCGATGATGATGTGCATTTAATATTGCTTCATTTTCTTTTCTTCTGACATGAATCGTTCTTTTAGGTCGGAATGAAAAACATCTTCCTCTACTCTCTTTTTTGTACACTATTCGAAATTTTAGAATCGTCTCTGTGCAGGAAATACAAAGTTTTTGTTTTAGTAATTTTCAAAAATGCCGTGACGCTAAAAATGATATATTTATTGCCCCTTGAGTTCTCTTTCTTAGTCTTTAAGAACTATTAATTCTCTTCCCTCTTCCGTCGTATAAGATCAGAACGTAAAGTATATATATCGCAGTAATTAAAAACTAAGGACGCTTTATCGCCTCGTGTATATTTTCCCCTGTCTCATTTAATAGCGAATCCCTTGAAAATTTAATTTATTCCATTTCAGGCGTATTGATTCTTTCTTGCATTTTCGCCCTCTATTTCGATCTCGATCGATTTTTTTCACTCGGACTAATGATCCTGTCGGTGATCCTGTTAAAAAATCGACCGGGATCATTAAATTAATTATTTAATAATATTTTCATCTCGCGCGCTCACTCGCTTATTCTTTTTCTATATTTTTGCACAAATGTTTTCGCCAATCGAATGTCTATACTTCGTTTTCCATTGCCGTTCACTATTATATGCATTAATTATACTGAGCTTCTTTATTTATATATATATTTATACTGTAATATATATTTATATATGTATAATATCCGCGCAAGGGAGGGCAGAATTCGATGGCGGGCGGCGGATGTCATCCTCTTTTTTTCTCTCTCACATCTATCTTCACGTTTAATAATGTTTTTTTTTAAATTTATTACTTATCACTCTTACTTATTTTTTTCTTTGTAAAAAAACAGCGAAGTGGAGATCTGCCCGCGCCGCACAACGAGTCCTACGGCCTGTCTCGCGTCTTCCCTTCGTTCTTACTCTTCTCTTCACTCTTCGTTTCTTCTTTCTTCTTGTGTTTTATCTTCTGTGTGTGTGATCATTGTGATTTGTGATCAAATTACAGTACAATAGTATATTAGCTTTAAAACATCAATAATTATATACAAATGCATAAAACAATTTGTCAATATTTTCTTTCGTCTTCATAATCGTTTATTTATTTATTTATTTTTTATTCGCCTTAGACATTAATCATATATATTTTTTTTGCTTTCTTATCATTCATTATATTTATATATGTATATGTTTGTATATATATACTAGATGTAGATTATTAGACGTAATATTTCAATATTTATTTATTTTTTGTTTATTTATAAACGCGTGGACTTCAGCCGTACTGGTTTTACATTGTCGTTTCTCTCCTCTTGCCTTTGCATTCTCTTAAAGAATTTAATCACTTTTTACCTTTTCTCTGTCTTCGTCGTCAAATTTTCCCTTCTTCTTAAATTCTCGTCCTGTCTTAATAATTGATCATAATCACCGTCGCGTGAGAAGTGTATACATATAATTTATATATTTATATATATTTTTTATTTTACCTTTTTTCGGGAGGATCTTGGACGACTTTTTGAACGAAGACGTTTCTTGTACTCTACGCATGGAATGTGCCTGGTCGCTATCGATCTTTCTTCTTCTTCTTTTGTTCTACCATGATCTTCTGGGTGAAGTTTATTTCCGGTCTCTTTATAATATATTTATTTTATAGATTGGAAGTCTTATTTGAAGAAGTTGCACGGAGAATTCGTCAACTATTTAACAAAATTAAAAAGGTACAAACTATATATTTGGAGTTGAAGAAGACCGAAGAAACCAGGACAATCTACGCTCGGGTTTTCAATCTTTCTTGACGTTATCTTTAAACCTACACCGAATTACCGTTCTAAATTTTCTCTGCCATTAACTTTGCACTCGATTCCCTTCTCTTTGCACTCTATTTCTTTCTCTAACTTGCCGGCTCTACTTTTTTCGCTTATAAACTGTATGAATCTTGTTATTGTAGAATATTTTTTTTTCATTGAGCTGGTGTTTTACCCTCGGTTTCTATTGTGTACGCTGTTGCTTCGTTTATTAATTGTAACATGGATGCTTTAGTTTTTTGTCTACACAACATTTCGAATATGATTTGTTCTTCCGTGTTTAGCGGGTGTATCATCTACTTTTGTAAAATGGAAAGAGAAATTAGTTTATTGTAATCGTGTTCGAGTTACGAATGGATCCTTAAAACTGCAAAAATTGTCGTATGTAGGCCAACTGTCTGCTTAAAATCTTCTTGTGTACTCTTTAGTTCAAGGAGAGTTTGTTGGTTTCGTTATCGAATAAAATTAGAAAGAAAACGATATAAAAATCAGCCGATTGAAAAATCAACGTCTCTTTGATTTATTTCGCGCTAATAAATTCACATTTGTTCAACTACTTCGTAGCCTCACGTTGGCGAGCGAACGGCAACGCAATACACGCAAAAAAATTACGCGTGTCTGCTTGCTTTTCTTTCGCTCGTTTAATTAATTAATTTTATCGTCGCAAAAAACATTGCTGGATACCATATTTGGTCCGATACATATAATTTTTTTACAATCATTTATTGTTAGCACTGGGACGTACCGAACTAGCTACCATTTTGTTTCGATCTGACAGAGAGAATTCGAGAAACTTAGCAAGTTTTCATTTTTTTTATTTGTTTTTGCTCACGTCTCTCGCTTTGTCATACGATACACAACGAGCTCTTCATTATATTCAACTTTGCTGGCATTCGTATAAACGTACTTCATCAGCGAAAGACACGAAATTCCGCTTAGCACGTACGTTATTTTATTTTTTCTATTTGAGATTGTAATTAAACTTCGTTTTGCTACATAGGTGTTTACTATCTTTTCCTCACTTTTGTAGTTTTCTTATTAAGCATTTGCATTTTTTATTTTTATATTTTTTTTTGGTGCTGGGTTCCTCAAATATATTGCTACGTTCCTATAGAAAATTGACTTTTTATATCGCGCCTGCGTTCTCGTTTTTGCTTCTTCTTTTTTCGTTTGTTGAAATCTTTACACGCGTGTGCGCATCAAAAAACAAAATGGCTGCCATTCAACGAGATACACGTCCCACAAAATTGTTCTATTTTTTGTTATTTTTTACCCTGTCGTTGAATACAATATAACCGTTACTATAATCATCATACATATATTAATTCATTTATTGTAAAATTTATCTTCGATTAATAATCCTTCGCTTGTCTTTTTTGTCCCTCGAATAATATAATCATAGTAAAATGTTCAATAATAATAATAATAATTGTAATAATAAATAGTCATCGCGTTTACCGTAATAACAAAACAAGTCCAATCGCTCTCCCACGCCCAATAGCTTTCCCCTTAGATCCAATCACGTTTTCACAATTAAATACCTAACTTATTAAAAATCTAATGTATTCCAAACCCTGAATAACCGCCGCGCACGACGAATATTACGTTCGATTCGTGTCTTTATCATCATAATTACACGGTAAAAAAATTAGTTTTACAAACTGTCCGCTCAAAACTTCTTGTAAATTGTTTAGCCGAATCTGACAAGATGCGAACGATCGCTTTTGATATTCAAAGATTTTACCAATAAAAGGTTTTTTAATATTGAAACGTTTGTTTGCATCTTGCAAGCATGGCAAAATTTACTTGAAATTCGAGTGGAACGTGTCACTATTAATTTTTTTTTACTGCATGGAAAAACTTACTGAAAATTACTAAGTTTTCTACTACAAGGGAAGCATATTCGCAAGCGAAAAATTACTATGTTCGTACCAAGTTTTGCTAAATTATAGTAACTTTTTCTAAAATTATATCAAAATTTAGTACGTAAACATAGTAATTTTTCTTTTACTTACGACTTTATTCCACTGTTAGCAGAAAACACAGTAATTTTTAGTAAAAGTTTTTCTCCAATGTGTATACAGTTCTACTTGATCTCTCGTTCTCGCAAAAAATTTCGATTATTTTTTTATACAGTCGTATAAATCGCGCCACGTGAGTTTCTCCCATCCAAAGAGTGCAGTTAGTACGTAATTAAAATTCGTCGCTCACCCCACGTTCAGACGTCCTAAAAGAGTATCGCTCGATTATTATATTTAGGAATACGTATTGTGTTTTTTTAAGGTTCTCGTGCTCGTTCGTAAAACTTATTTTGCTCTCTGTGGTACATCATTCGCTCTTAAAAATACACGCGTGAACGTAAAACCATCATAAGAAACCTATACGTAACAAGTTTATGACAATAACTCAGTATAACAATAAAAGTATACATAAAAATGACAAAAGTAATGCTTAGACGCAGTACGGTAATCGTAATGCACTTGTAATAGTAAGAAACTTAAAGTAATGACAATAATAGTAAGTATAAGAATAGTCGTACGGTAATAATAATGATAATAATATTAATAATAAAATCGCAGTACAATTAATCATTTATTTTGCGTAGCGTGGATGCATAGGGGGTGAGGTTGGAAAGGATTAAATTCGAATAATTTAATTAGATTAGTTATATAAGTCGATTTTTAAAATTTTTTCCTTTCCTTTTCGCGATTCATTATTTCTCCCTTCTTTTTTTAAAAATTATTATTTATATACGTCAGCAGTCACTGCCTCGTCGTCGATCGGCCCGAGGCCACTTCGCTCGCGATCGGATTTTTTCGCGCTTCAACGCGATTTCTAAAATTTGCTATTATCGTTAAGGTTCGCTTGTTAAAACCACCGATCGCGTTGCAATGCTCGCCTCGAGGCCGTCGAAGAGAAAGCTCGCTCGTAGAGCTTGAGAACGCAACTAAACATACCTTTCGTTCCTTAGCCTCTTTTGTTTTGTTTTCTCTTAGTTTTCGTTCTGTATACCTTATCACACCTCTCGCTTCCATTGCTACAGCGGCGCGATTCCCTTTCTCGTAGTAAAACCACCTCTCCACTCAATTATTTTTACAAATTTATTAGTTTTTTTTTATCTTGGTGCATATACCCATTGGAGAGGTGTTCGACGTCGTTAATTGCACACAAAAAACGCTAATCACGTAATGGCCTTTTCTCTTGGGGCGCAAACTCGCGCGCTCTTTCTCTTTCATGTGTATTGTGTGTTGTGTAAGTGTTTGTGTTTGATTGTGTGTGTTTTATATATCATACTGTATCTCGCATATAGTTCACGCGGTTCACAAAAAATGATCGTTCATGTAATATCTATCTCGATACAATTGTTACTGTTTTGACATTCTTATTTTCCATAATCATACGTCGTACGTGAGTCGGTATTTTCCGTCTTCCGCTTAACCGCTAAGATCATACGTTATTTCTATAGTAATATTCAATTATTTTTTTTGTTTTGTTATATTCATTTCTGGTTTGTCGGTGTATGCGTATATATTCAAAAAAACCTCTTCGCTCGCGCTCGCGCTCTCACAATTCGTTATTATTTTTTTTTCTCAATATCCTCCGTCAAATATATATTCACACACGCATCATATAATTAGCCGCTTATCTATTTAGCAATTAATAATAATTGTTTATTATTAATTAATTCATTATTATATTATTACTATTATTATTAATTATTAATGTCGGAGAACGGGCTAGCGCCAAATCGCAGGTTAGGTCGCGGCGGAGACTCTTACTATATATCCCTTTTCATATCTGTTATTATTTTTTTTTTTTCAAAGTTATCCTCTGAAACTTTTCGTGCAGGGTTGTGTGTGCGGTAAATATCTGCCGATGTGTAAGTTTTCGTGTGTACAGTGGTTAATCTTTTTTTTTATGTTCGTTAAAGACCTTCCTTTTATCATGTATGTATAAGTATGTGTTCGTGTTCTTTTGTATGTCACCTTTACACCCCCATCCTTATTATTTTCTCTACGCATAACACACTCGCTCCAGCTTCGTACCCACCCAGACTTTTCCACCTTTTTTTTCGCATGGACGCACGCGCTCGCTGCGCAACACAACACAGGCTATTCTCTTGTGGCGCCAACATCGTCACCGCTCTTTCTTTTTCATTCTCTTTTACTTTTTCTCTCTCTCTCTCTCTCACTCTCTCTCGCAACGGTCGCTTTGTACTCCGTTTCCTCTTTTGGCTCTTGTATACATCCAAATCCACGCGCGCGTATATTTCAGCGGCGCTCGTCACTTCCGGGCCCGAGAGTTTTCCGGAAACCGATCGCCGTCCTTCCAGCTCTGCACGTTGTTCTTCTCCGCTCTGCTTTCTTCTTCATTCTAATACCGACTCTTCCTTTTCATTATTATTATTATTTTTTTTTCATTTTTGCTATTCATTCGTTTGTTTTACGTTAGCCTCTCGCTCGCGCACTACGACCGTCTCCGTGCGTCTGAAAACCAAGTCCCGTGGTCGGTACTCCCATTTTTTTGTTTTTTCTGTTTATTCTCGCGATGCATGTATATATATAATTTTTTTATTTGTTTAATTAATTGCGCGAGCCGCCGCTGCTGCCGCTCTCGCGCGCTGTTGCTTGCTTGCTCTCTCTTTCTCGAATTGTGTATGTAATGCCGTCAGTCGACCGTGCTGCGCTCTGCCCTCTCGTCCATCCTGCGAAATAATTCCATTATGTTTGGTTTGCCTTCCTATGTGTACGGGGTTTTGGTAGTTTTTCTACGTGGTGGCGTACGGGATGGTTCGAATTGAGGTGTGGTATTGGAGATTTGGAGATTTTAGATTAGAGACTACATTTTTTTGTAATTGTCTGATGCATTATATGTAAATATATTACGATGGATCGTTCTTTTTTTTCAAATAATGATCGTTAAAACCTTCTGCATGGAGAGAGGAATTTACACGTAATACTTTCGATTAAATTTTTATTCATTTTTTTTTAATTTAAAAAAATGAATTTTATAGAAACTCCTACAAAGTTAAAATAGGAATCTGAACTATTATATTTCATAGCCTTATCACAAACTGTGAATAAAAAATTCATATATTCCATGAAAATTATTATGTGAAAATCATTTTAATATTACTCGTATAAGTATTATAAATTTTGTTATTATTATCGACTTATCGATTTTATTTTGATATTACCGTAAAAGTTAAAATATTTAAAGTAGTATAGCAAGTCACATAATACAGAAGGTGGTACGTTCATTATTGATTTTCCATTAAATTCGTTTTGTATTTTACATAGTCGTAAAATTGGGTGGGAGATTAAATGCAGGCCGTGCATTCACGAAGTAAAGGTATATCAAGAAGACTCACCTGATGTTAGGTCTTAACAAGGCTCAATGGTAGCCATTAGTGAATGCCGCTGGTATCAGAGGACCCTAGAACAGTACGTAAATAGGATTCAACGAAAGTCTTACGTAATGTTTGTAAAAAATAATCAATAGGCATCAGTTTATAAAAAAAGAAAAAAAAACAAAATGAAAACAAAAATCCTATAAAATATTTAATGAAATTACTGGAATATAACTTTATAAACTCCAATTTTACTTTTACGAAAGTTTTATAAACAAAAAATTAATGCTTTAGGTAGCTTTTTCTTGATATAACGTATTGTTTAGATAAAATGATCAATAATAATATTGAAGGCATTTTTAAAAAATTAATGTTAGTGTGATGGTATCATTAATCTTTATAACATTTTAAATATTTACGCGAACATTGTTTATTAAATTAATATGCTTTGTTTTAATAAAAAATTGTTAAAAACATGTAATTATAATAAATTTAACATACACAAAATTATTAATCATTCCAAAAGTATTCACATTAAAAAAAAGCAATAAAAATCCATGTTCTTTTAGTCACGATATTAGTAATAAAAATCAACGTCAACAGAAAATAAACGCGCTTTATTTTCGCGTATCTCTTACAATCATGAAGATTGTCGATAACGTTCCACTTCACTTAACCCGAATCGCATCGATCGCGCACTTTAAAAAAGCATCAATCGTCATTACCCCAAACCACTATTCTGAAAATTAATTTTAAATCCCCGATAACGATCCCAGTCCTTATCTCAGCCCCTCTCAAAGCAATTACACGTGGCCACGGAAATTCATCCCTCCAATCGCGTAATTCTCCATTTTCTCCGCGTGCGCGGAGATAACGAGGAGTAAAAAAAATAGAAGGCTCGCGCTCTGGCCTGAAAATGAGAGGAAACAAAAAATTGGTAAATCTCGGCTCGTGCGCGAGCTTAAAAGGGCCAAGAGCCATTATTACATCGTGCGCGCGCGCGGCGCGGAACAGCGGGTAGTCACGAGAGTCTCAACTCCACCACTCGTGACTAATGGAAGAGCAGGCCCGTTGACAGTCGAATGATTCGTCAATGAAGCGCGTCGCACCCCCTCAGGGGTTGTGAGAGTTAGTGTCTGTGTGTGCGTCTGTGTATTGTGTATGTATAAGCTGAATATGTTTCTGTCTTTGGCGTACACACGCAGTTCGTAATATGCGTGAGGGGTTCGCGTGTGGGATTCGAAATCGTGCGCACGTCAGTCCCGAGAGTAGTTTTCTTGATTTCCAACGGTGATTAGTTCGATGTTTGTCTGCATGGCGGAATTCGTGTAGTCCGTCAATGGAGTAATACCGGCGGTTTATTGTTGTTCGACGAGGGTATTTGTGTTACAAAGTAGTATTTTTTGCTTTACAAGGCGATGTTTCAATGACGTTTTATCCACTTGTTTCTAATTCTAATAATATTTTTTTTAAATCTTCATTGTCAAAATAAAAAAAAAGTAATATTTTATTCTCTGAAAATTTATTAAACTTCTAAAATATTCTGATGCCTTTAAAAAACAACTTGACTTCACTTTTTCCAGCTACACAATGCACGATAAAAGAAAAGAAAATAATCCAAACGACACATCTACCAGTGCATTATCATAAAGTGCATAGAAATAAGACAGTATAAGATCGTGATGATTGACTGCTGATTGCAGTTTATGACTTACGGGACTGTAGTTGAGCGGAGCGCGTGACACGGCGATCGCGGGGAACGCGGTGGTTGGCGGCTGGGGGCTCGCCGCCGCCTGGACGTAGCTGGCCACGGAGTCGGCGGCCGCCGCCGCCGCGACTGCTGCCGCGTTAGAACTGTACATGTCGATGGGCCCAGGCGAGTTCGCCGCGGGGAAGCTGCGACCCTGGGGGCCGCCGTGGCCGCCCGCCCCGTGGGGCGACGCCGGTGGGAAGCCGGCCTGCGCTGCCGCCTGGTAGTTGTTCATCACTGCAAAATTAGCCGGGTTACATTACATTATCATCTGCTCCTTGCTTGGCTAGTTTTGCGTTTTTTTTGGGCTTTTCGGATTGTATGTGGTACAGTGCGGGAGTTGTCGGTTTCGTTGGGATGTGAGCTGTTGAGTGATTTCAAATGTTGATCAAAGCCGCGTGAAGCTACTTGCCTGAAGTTAATGCAGTTGATTAACTTCGACAGGTGCATTAAGCTAATTCATTGTGGTTTAATCCATGTTTGATGTGCTATTGAATTTCGTAAAGCAGAAGCTTGTAATTGAACGTAAGGATCTTTGGTTGGTGATTGACAAGTTTGAGATTGATAACATTCTGTTGAACTTAGTGATATTTTTAGGAATATGGACTCGGCATGGATAAAAAGGAAATTCAGGTAGTTTAAATTAGCCTCTATGTCAAACTCAAATAGTCAAATTAAACGGTACCTAATAAAAAAAGTTTTAACAATAGAAAAAATATTATCAGATTACACTATTATTTCATAAATATGTAGAAAATAAGATTATTTATTTTTATATATATTCCATCACCAACTATCACTAAAGATTTCTTTCTATTATTAGAAGACTATACTACAGCAGAGTGCAATTTAAGCTAAAATTACTAATTTAAAAACATTCATCGATACAGCACTGGTTTTACTGCCCGTGCAAATAGCGCCCACGTAAAATTAACCTTTCAACACCCCGCTCGTCAAACGTAACGACGTAGTAAATTAAATTTATTCATCCCTCGCGGATCGCAGTAACGAAAAAAAAAGCTCGCGCCTCTGCCTATAGGTTATATCGCGCAGCAGTCGCCAATTATTTAGTTCTGGCACGTGGGCAACAAAAAAAGCTCGTTGGGTCCTTTACGATACGAACATTAACTGCGTGGGAGAGAGAGGAAGAGAACAATAAATCGCAGCGAATCCGCAAATGCGCAGTTTTCGATGAATTTTTACGATGGCCGCGATCTTTTGTGGCCTGCTCGCGCAGCCATCGTTCTCTCGTCTATTTTTGATTAACGCGCGAGTATTACAGGCCGGTCCGGCGCAGCAACAACAACAGCAGCAGCAACAGAAAGAAAACAGCATGCGAATCCACAGAACATATGGAAAGTTTATTTATATAGAAATAGCCTCTAGCTTTGGGAAATATTGTTGTGCGCCGGTGCGTTGAAAATCGCGAAAGAAAAGCTTTTTTTGTGGCCGCGCTTACGATGAATGCGCGGGCGCGCGCGGCGCATATATAAATCCAGGTCAGCACAGCTTTGGATCAGTACAGCGCCACAATTACGTTAATCAATGCGAATGCGTTTCGGTTAATGTACAAAGGTTATGGGTATGCACAATGCTCTGCATCGCGCGATATATTTATGAAATCTGTATATATATGTATATTTCATGCACGAGGAAAATGTTATATAAGTTTAATATAAATAATTCATTATTGAACTTGGTGATTAACCCAAATTCGATTTCAAATATAGAGTACGATTGAAAATTTTTAATATAAAGAGCATCGGATTGCAAAGCCGTCAATAATTCAATTAATAAACGTCACCCGAGAGTTTTAATCAGGGCATGGAAAAGAACTATGAGCGGAAGTATTAATGAAATATTGGCTTTCTTGTTTTAAAGAATGATGTTTTTATTGAAAATGACATTAGCATTCGAACGAAAAATGAGCTTACACAATAGATCTAAAAAATAAAATATCCTTCAATTCGGCATAATCTCATTTAAAGTTCATCAATAAGAGTATCAAATACAGGAAATCCTCAGATTTCAATATTTTAATAATAGAATTAAAATAACTCAAAGTTCTTTTAAAACAATGAAACAACTGCAGCGGCCGAATAAAAACAAATCTAAAATACCAGGACATCATCGTGGCCAATGGAGCGTAAAAGAGCCGAATAAATACGAAAATCCGCGCTCTTCTCTCCGCTACATATCCGCCCTCTCGACATAGCCGCCCGTATAAACGAGGACACACAGTGTGCTGCGCGCGCGAAAAAGGGACGATTCGACGGGGGGGATAGAGGGATGCCAGAGGGGGGAACAAAACGCGCTCGGCGATCGATGGCAAACCGATCGCTTCGCGAGCACAATCTAAAAACCCATTCGGCTTTTAAACTCTTGGACAATGCCGGGGCCGGTTACAAAGTTTTGCTGCCGCCGCTGGTCCGATACGATGGCTTGGGAGGGACACAAAGTCTCGGCGGCAGGGGAATATAGCGGGAAGGTGCGGCGCGATTCAAAAGTTTGATTTATTTGAGAGGAGATTGCGGACGGCATGGGGAAAGTCTAAGGGCGGAGAAGCCGCGTGGGGGCTGAAAGAGAGAGAAAGAGAGAGAGAGAGGCTTTATCGGGGGAGCTTGCGGCGGAGATGCCCCATATGCACGAGAGAGTCGCGCTGAACCCACGGCCGAGGTTAAGATATAAGCGAGAGAGAGAGAGACGCTTTCGAGAGAAGAGGATTTTTCTTCGGTGACTTTTTGGCCAACTCGATATCGTATTAAGCGGAGTTTTCGAGAGGGTCGTAAATTAAGGTGAATGCTTAGATGAACATTTTTGATAGATCGGGAGATTCGAGATTTGTTCGTGTTTCGATCTTTGGATTTGAAGTTTTTTCAGAAATATCTGATAATTTTATCGAATGCAACGCGATTTTATTCGTTTGTCATAACATCTGTTCTTGGCACTTTTTGAAAGAACAAACTGGTGATAAATATCCTTATTTCATTATTGATAATTTTTTAATTAAATAGAAAAGAAATTTAAGTCCTTCATATAGATCATTTAGATTATCCATCTTTAGCCTATAGAAACAATTGTTATTGCAATAAAAGTATCTTTAAACAAGAAATAAAAATTATTAAATTTTTAAAAGTTTTTATTAACAATCATTGTTCAAAAAAATGAAATCATCGAAAGCTGTCTCAAATTCTGACATACTCTTACGAACTCTTATCGTAAGAAAAAAAGTTTTCCTTTGTAAGCTAAAATGGTCCTTTGGCAATCTTAAAAGTCTATACGATGAAGGATTTTCAATCTTATTTTTTTATTAGAGACTATTACTGAAAGTAAAAAGATATTTAAAAAAATCTAATTATTTAGATGAATGCATAAAACAAAAACAAAATTTTAATTCTACTTTTTTTAATAATTAATTTTTTTTTCTTTCAGACTAATATGCCAGCTTCCTCTCTTAAAGCAATTCCGACATTTGAAACATTTTATTTCTTTGATTTTGATTCTTTTATCAATGCAAAGTAAGTATTTTCTACAATTATTTTCTGAAATATTAGTATTCTTTTAAACAAAAAATTGTTCAAGTTTGCTTATTTACAAAGCTTACTTGTCGAACTTTTCTCGTGAAAAAACATTCTCCACGGAAAAGTCTGTTTCAGCATTTGAGCGAAAGAAAGAAAGAAAAGGTTTAAACGCATTACAATAGAAAATTCAATCGTACTCTATTTTCACAGTAACAATGGCGAGAAAAAGGGGATTTTGCAGCGATCACACAAATCATGTAAAAGAGAGAATGGAAACGTACCAGAAAGAGCTTGCGTGAGCAAGGGTGTGTTGTTGTTCGGGGTGAGTTGTCCGTTGGTAAGATCCACTGAAACACAAAACCATGATCACAATTGTTCCCCGACTCAGTTTCTATTATTTTCTTTCTCTCTCTCCCCGAATGATTGTATTATTATTTATTCTTAATCCCAAACTTTATTAATCAATATCCAGTGGTTAAGCGAAAAAAAACGAAGATCAATAATAAAATTAACAATACAGAAAACAAAAAAGTAATAACAAACTAATGAAAAAATTCAGTACATTTACGATTGTCCAATGTGTTGATGATGACAATGTTAAAGAGTCGTTATTATTTGATATACATATTTGTAAAATATTCGAAGAATCCCAAAACTTCTTGTTTTAACAAACAAATTTACACGTGAGTTCGTGTTCGTGCTTTAAAGCTTACATAATATTGAGAGTTAGAAAAAAAGGTAATATATTGCCCAGAGCTCCAAATATTTCTCAGATTAATAAAAGTTATTGCTAATGATAATATAAAACATTTAAAACTATTAACATGGCATTTTGTATAGAAAATGAATATAGAAAGAAAAGCGTGTAAAAACGATGAAGAATATAATTTATTAAAATCGTATGCTTAGATTACGGATATTACGCAAAATAGAAGAAAAGATGTTTATAAAAAAGTTGCGAAATATTCGACTATTTAAAATGTTTCTATTTTGCATATTTATGCAGATTTGCGTATCATTGTACGCATTTGTGCATATCTGAATATTTTGCAGCTTTTTATAAAAATTATTTTTATATCAAGCGTAAGCATACGTAATTTACATTTATGCTTAATAAAAAGTTTTAATAAAAAATTCTTGATTTAATAAATGAAAATATATATGATCAATTGAGGCTATCACCGTAAATACGATAATGAAATGATAAAATTAAGCTCGAAAAGTAATTGAACTAAATTTCAATCGAACCTGTTACCAAGCAAGCACCGTGCCCAAAAGAATTAATAAACACAACTACAAAATAATGCACGAACTATCAATCAATCTAACGCATTAGAAATTCAAATAACACGCATCCTCTTCCTCGCAAAACGGAAGTTCCAAAAACCGGACCTGTAAACTTCCAACTCGTAAAAGTCCGCAATAAATCTGATCTCGCGAAAATCGCTCCACAAAGATATTATCGCGACGCCGAACGAACGCTGCGCGAGAGATCGGAGCATAATTCATGCGCTGCATCCTCCACATCAACGAAGAAGCACCATATCGCAAAACGTCGATAACGCATACAGCGCACCATGGCAGCCTATACACACCCAGGCGAAGAGAGGCACTACAAGCTGTAATTTGGCGGGCTAACGTGATTTGTATACGCGGAGGGGGGTGCTTAATAGCACAAGTTGTCTCTCAATTCCACGGCCGGAAGTTCGAAATTGAATGTCGCGCCTCGTAACTGGCGGGAGCAGAAATTTCAATGGGGTGGGCGGAGGAGGGGGGAGGAGATTTGATAAATGAGGTGTCATCGCGCAGCGCGACGATGATGACAATTGACGATAAATAGAACGTAATACGATTTTCACGGATGGGCGCGCGCGTTCTTTTACGATATCGCATCTCGTCGATCTCGGCCAGGCTGGATGGAGAGGCGCTGGTTCTCATTATTACAGCTATTTCGGGGGTCGACATTGCGACGTGCCGGGGGGAAGCTTTGAAACATGCGCGGATATAAATGGAAGAATCGCGTCGATTTGAGCGCGGGCCGTTCGTTGGAGCGCCTGCCGAAAGAGAGACTAGAATAATGGAACGAAGATAGCAATCGATTGGACGATTCCGTGAGAGTGACGGTGGTCGGCTGTTTTTAGAAGTTCTCGCATTGGCTGTAATTAATATGACGATCTAGCGATAACGTTTAACAATGGTAATGTATTCGGGCGTTAGGTCAAAGGTTATAAATACCGAAAAAAATCGACGGTTTGAATGTCTGAAATTAGCAATTATGGGTCAACGGTTTTGAAGCAAATTAAATAATTCTAGAGTCAGGCAAAAAGTTGAACGCTCTCCCATACATCTTGTCAAAAGGATTATCTCGTGTGTAGCAACGCGGAAGTGAGTATTATTTAGCCAATGCTCTGCCACAGCGCCACCCAAAGTGTACATATGTATAAATAGCTTCGACAGCTGATCTCTCTCTATCCCGATAGGTCCAGAAATACAGCGCGCGAAATTATTTCATCTCGATCAGCTCAGTTACGCATGACGCGTTATAACCCCCATCGGCGCGGATCTTTGGTATTCTTATGTCGATTCGCATTACGGCGAAGATGTGTATAAGGAAGAAGAAACGAGGCGAAGGCGCGCACGTGTATACGGAGGAGAGGGATATAGGCCAAGAGTTCATCTATTTCGAGTGTGCATCTCGCGCGCCACTGACGTAAAAGCGATCGAGACAGCGGATAAGGACGGGCGAATATATACAGGGAGAAATCCTACGGAATAAGGCTGCAAGCGGACTTCTCTCTCTCTCTCTCTGCCTCTCGTTCGCTCTCTCCACTGGCTTCTGTCGCGCAGCCGCGAAGGGAAATGCGTCTTGTGCGAGGCTTTTCGCCCCGTGTAGGTACGCAAAGCGGGCCTCGCCGGAATATTTTTATCCGAAAATCTCTGGAGATGCTGACTGTGCAGCTGCGCCTTAGAGTTCCGCCGAATTCGTGAAACCCTTGATCTTTCGAGCCTCCATCCGCAAAGATTACACACTGAGGCGCCGGCTGCCGAGGGGAAATTTTTCCTTTGGAAATGCCGCGTTTGGTCTTTTTTTCGGAATATGATAATAGCTCAGCACTGCGGGAAACGCCGGTATGCGTCATACGAATCGACAAAAGTCTCCGCGATGCGAATGGATTTTTTTTCTTGCGGAATTGATACGGAGGATGCGAGCGCTTTTCCAAAGTCGTAAGCTTATTTTCAATTTTTGTTGCATTACGAGAGATGCGGTTCTCGAATAATTGCATCAAACAACACATTGGACTTTTATTGTAAATGATTGGTTGACCTTATTAATTGACAAAAGTTTAAAGTGTCAGTACAGTTAGTAATGGCACTCAAAATTCTTAAATAAAAAGTTTTACCAACAGATAAAACATATCAAAATAAAGACAAGTTATTAAATAAATTGATATTGTCTTATATATTATGCTACGCACTCACACTCACACGCAGCATGTATATATTACTCAAAGTATTACTTAATAATTATTGTTAGGTAAAAAATGTCTAAGCTACACGTTAACTCCAAGATGATAATATTCATCTTCTAATCTAATTATTTCACTAGCGCTATATATGTAATCATAATATCAACAGCGTAAATGATTAATTTTATCACAAAATATTCAACGTATCTTACTATGCCTATGAATTATTAATAAAACATAAGTGTATATGCTATTCGTTATATAAATAGTCAGGTGCTTGAACGATATATAAATATCGAAACGTGTCAAGTATTATTATATACAATTAGTTATTGCAAAGGTACACACACGACACTCATATAAGAATAAGACATAATTATTCGTGTTAAGTATTATAACTATCTACGTTATATAAATATAAATACTATTCTACAAAAAAGGAAACAGAAAATTAATCTATGTTTCTAAACGCCACTATTGAACTCGACAACGCGGCCAGGTCAATCACTTAATTTGCATGGCTACTGACCTGGCGACGTTGTTATTTGCTAGCGCGTCATTGCTAATGTGACGCTTTGGTACTACTGCTTATTCAATTATTAATCTCTATGATAATGATAATAAACATGATATATGTGAATAAAACACGTTACGAATATGGTTCTGTTGGTTACCTAAAAAAAGACGTTGGCATGTACTTTACGAATTACGGATATCTGTGTGACACTCTATAACCTAGCTTCTCTAAGTTTAAACTGCTCGTGTACACTTTTACAAGAGAAGGTTATTAACCAGACAACAATAAGTATGCGTGTAATCAATAATATTACGTAAACTACGTCCACGAATTCTAATACCAAAAAAGAAAGACTATTTTTAGCTTCGTAGATATTTATGTAATAATTATAACAATGATAATAATAATAATAGTAAGAAAAATAATAATAATAATAGTAATGATAACAATAATCGACCTCTACACCGAAACTACGAACTTTCGTCTCTCCGCAGGACGATTCAGAGATATCAAGCAGGGTAAAGTTATGATAGGCATTTGGATGTGTGGATGCTAGAGCATACTGAATTTTAGGTCTACGAACTGCTTTATACTCAGGCTTGCTCTGGTGAGGATTATATGCGTTTATCAATGTGTATAATAGTAGCCCAACCGAGTGCACAATATATAAAATTACAATATATAAGTCATCAAAGTTAATGTTAGTATCAAGCATTATGTATATACTTCAGAATACAAAGTGAGTCTACTTTAGAAAAATTTATGGGTTTATCAATCAACGAAGCAAAAAAATGCTCGCGTGTGATGCAAGTTGCGTCCGATGTTTCACAAAGTTATTTCAATTTTTTCAATATCATGTAGTTCAATTGGATAAATTTATAGCTTTCTCCTCAATTTTTTATTCTGTTAATCAGAGATACAGTTTAATATCTCGTTAAATCGTCCCACGGATGAAACACTAGGTTCTATATGTAGGTAGATAAATAAACACAGTGTACACGACGTCGTTTCTAAGAGACAGTAGGTTTAGGTAGATGGTAGATTACTCGCCCCGTAGATGTGACTGCTTCTTCGTGAGGTAGTCTTCGTCATCTTTTTCGATCCCTAAGATTCCCCAGTCGAGTGCACTTCTTCCTCATTTACAACACTCAAGATGGACTTTACGAATTTTTTATTTGTTCCTTTTGTTTTATTTACTTTTTTTTTGCTTAGAGGAAATAGTGGAAACATTTAGTACGTGACCCATAGCCTTCATAAAACGAATTTCGAAATAATCATTGAAGTTATATGAAAAATTCACTAGACAAAGTTTGACTTACTGTAATGTAAAATTATAAAATAAAATTAAAAATTACGTTTTTGAAAAAATAACTTAAAAAGAATAGCTTAAAAAGAAAAATGTTGAAAGAATTAAAATTTTTGTGTAGAGTTTTGTTGAAAAACGTTTTTATCCTATGTAAGGGCTACGGGTCAAATAGAGACGTACATTTTTACAAACAGATGGTCAGTTTTCACTAGAATTTCATAAATCATGCTTTTTGTCAGTATTAATTACATAACATCTAAGAAAATGTATTATTTTATAATGTAAGAATTAAATTTTGTATAATTTTTGTATATATTTTATACATTAAATTCGACGTTTTGTTATTCTTGTTATCACAATAATTGTGATAGTTTATCCATTTACAATTTATCTACTTATTTTAATTACTATTTATTTCTAGTGAAAACTAATACAAATTATGAATTGAAAAGTAAAACTCATATAGATGAAAGTTCTGGACACGTACTATGTACTATGAGCTAGGCAGTCATTCAATATCAGTACAATATAAATATATATATATAAGTGGGACAGAAAATATACATATATCAACGAGTTATTATCGCGTTCTATTACGTTAAGACTAATCTAACAAACTATTGAATATAATATTATACGACGGCACGTTTAACATTGAATTAATAGTCTCTAATACAAATATCTGGTATCATACGTTTTCGTATCTATATATCAAAAATATTACAGCCTTTTTTAGTTTTCTTAATTTTCTGCTGGAAAATCAAAAACGTATTTCGAGATTTACACAAATGGAATCGAATGAAAGAGTAAAATCAATGACTCGATGGCTTAGCACTTTAAGGGTGCTTTGTCAAGATGATTCTAATGTGCCTCGGGCAATGGGTCTCTTGAAAATGAAGCCTCGTGCACGTCTATATATAAAAGTAGCGGCGCGGCAAGTATTACATACAAAAATCCTTTCACCGGTGCGGAATCGAAGAAATGGCAGGAAAAGACGATTTCACGGTCCAGTCGCCGAGAAGATACGCGCGCAATGCCGAGAACAAAAAAGAGTCTGCAAGAGAAGGGGTTGCTTGCTCCGGGGAGGGGCCGGCTCGTCCAAGTATTCTCGTTTTTCTCTCCTTCTCTCTCCCTCACTTTTGCGTTGGTTGTTGTGCCCAGGAAGATGAGGGGTAAAGGAAGAAGAAAGGAGGAAAATGCACTAAAGGTTATTTCAGTTTCAATGGACTTAAAAACTACTACCTTTTACATTTCGCAGCGCTTTGTGAATCATGTGGAGTTGGCTCATTGTGTGACATTGTTGAGCTTTTATTGCCTGCGAGCCAATGGAAAAATTGTGCGCGCACGCTCTGTGCAATCGAATAAGTTTCAGCGAGCCTCGCCATGTCGCGGTAGATGATAAGAGAAGGGAGCGAAAAGAAAGATCTCCATTGATTTTTCTGCCGAATATCGTGTAATGGGAATAGTACAGAAAGAGGAAAAAGATTATTGGATGCATCTGTGTACATAAGGGATCGAAGTAATCAAATTCTTTGGAGGATTGATTTTGCGTTCTTGTTATAGCAAGGGTGCAATATTATCAGTTTGATGTGAAGATGAAAATAACTATGGGAAATCATTATGATGAATAGTATAAATGATAAAGTTTCTTACTAGGTGTTTTGCTTTTCGTGGTGAGAGCTTTATTCATTGCAAGTGTGATTTAAAGTAACTATTTTATTTATTTACAGCAAACTCTAGAAAAGATAACAGGGATGCACTTATGCTAACAATTGGCGATTTTTTTCCTAAGCATTCCATAACGATTCATAACGATTTTATAATAAAACTTTCAAAATCTATAGATGTACATTTTAAAGTAGTCTAACCGGTAATAGTAATGAAAAGTCGTATCCAGTTAAATACAATCAGTTTATTATTTTACTAATATTTGAATTAATATAAAACTTGAAATGAAAATAATGGAATAAGACGTTAAATTACATTATAATAAAGAAACTGTCGTATAAGAAACAGTAGTAAAATTATCATCAATAACTGGTACAAAAATGGTATGATGAGATATATTCTGTCAAAGTGTATTTAAGTTAATATGAAATTCAAAATGAAAATATTCAACGAATACTATAACAACACATGCATAATTATTAATACGTGAGGAATTGTAGTAATATATGTGATGCATGACAAGTAGTCGTGTTAAAAACTGGATACGTTCTACTACTACTACGGCTCAAGATTACCGATCATTAATACGAGCGATAATATAGATACTTATGCGAAATATATCTGATTTATAACAACGTAATACTTTATAGGACTTTTGTGGCTTACCGGTGCAACCCCCGTTGGGGCTGACGGACACTCGGCCTACCCTTGGTCCCACTGCGCGGTACACGACCGCTCCTAGCCCAACATAGATTATCAACCTTTCATATACATTATTTAACATAAGTGCGCGCACTCATTAAAACTCTTAATCTTAATTATTAGACTACTGCTAAAGCTTTTAAAATATTATCAATTGATTTTTTGTAAGATAATTGAATTTAAATTTACTAATAAGTTAAGTTTGGTAAAGTTGTTTAACACAAAATTACTTAATATCAAGTGAAAATTTAATAATTAAAAAAATACAATATAAAATTATAAAAAATATTACTGTAATACTATAAGTAGATTTTATAAATTCAATATTATTTATATGGTTCTCTTATAATTTATTCGTTATGTTTAGTGACATTTAATTTGTTAATATTATAATTTTAATAGAAATATAGAAATTTACTAAAATATATAAAAATTATTTTACTATAATCACATAAACTTTCCAATTGATTAAAGTGTTTTTGTTATAGTATATACTAACAAAGCTTAACACTAAACTATAATAAACTTAAATTCTATCCTAATATTACTTGAAATGTAAATGTGAAGGAAAACAGTGTAATGATAGGAGTTTAAGAAATGGAAAGAAGAAGGACGATAGGTTCTCTAGGTTTTTTATATTTTTCTTTTTTTGCTGAACGCGCGTAATGTCTCATGAAGATTGTGCAAAACGACGTTGCGCCGAGCCAGCGAAAAATCTATCTGGATAGGAGCCAAGTGTAAGTACGCGCACAACGAGAGGCAAAAGGCCGCATTGTTCATTACGTTCCTAAAGTGGCCAAACGATAATAAGTTCGTCGGCAACGCTGACTTCACTCGTGCGTTTCGCGTTATTAGTTGCCTCGTTTACTCAGTTGATTTCTCTTTTCTACGACTGCTAAACGCTACTATTATTATTCGAAAAGTTACTTTTAAAAACTCAAATAAAAAAAGGACGCTTTGATTACCGAAGAATGGTATTGTTAAGTAGAAGAATCTTTATATAGTCAGACACTTTAATTGTACTGATGCTGTTAAGAAATGCCTTGCTCATAGTATGGACTATTAAAAGTAATTTCTTATTTTAAAGTAATTATAAATAATAAATGCAAGATTCAATAAAAGTTGTGAAAAAATTAGGTTAATCTTCTTGCAAGAAGTTTAGAATAATACACAAAGAAATCATTCATCGCCATCAATTATTCTGTTTTGTTGCGTGATATCTTTTATTCATTACAGACATTCAATTATTTATAATCCTTAAAATTGATAATTGGTATAGAGTCTCAGCGATTTTTTATTACATTGCGTTCATATGATATGAACGTACGTAGCGTAATAACTTATGTGGTAATGTAATCCTCGACTTGATTCTTAATTTTTTTAAATCCATTTTTAATTTATACGAAGGACTTACAATGAATGGCGACGAATTGTTTCATAAAACTCTCGCGCCTGCAGGATCATTTTTGTCGTTACTTTTTTTTTTTAAATCGTAGTCTTGTGTAAAACTCTTTTTTAGTTTCAGTAGTATCGACCGATGAGGCTAACGACCGACAACCAAAACAATGGAAACAAGAAAAACTAGAAAGATTATTTAAAAATAGATGTTACTCAAAATCGCTAATCTAATTATTAAAAAAAAGTCGATCATATATACGTCGATCGGTCAGAGCCTACCGAAGACTCGACAATTATAATTAGACCCGCACGCAATCACAGCGATATAACAACAATCTTACGAATAGCAACAATTCGACCCTAGCTCAGTAGCGTCAGCTTCATCGCGATCGTACAGAAATCGTATTGTATCTATGATATTGAATTTAAACCACAGAAGATTTTTAGAAATTTAACAAAAAAAAAATTAAATATAAGCAGCATTTGCTCAATCTTTTTTAAATATATATAAAATTAGTCTTTTTTCAAAAAAGACAGTTAAGATTAAAAAGCCGAATTAGAAAACGATGAAGATAACGCGAACGAACTATAGGTGCGCATAAAAATATTATAATATCGTCAAGCATTGTATATAATAACAAATTGAAGCTCAGGACAGATAGCTTCTCATTCAATTTTTTATTCTTTCCGTAAACTCATTGGTTTTTTTACCCCCTTTCCAGAAGTTTTCATTATTATCTCACGATTCTTAAAAGAATACAATTCTCATTACAAACAAGTTAAAATTATCATCGTCGATTTTGTATTTTGTCTTGCTTTTCATTATTTAATTAATTATTACTTGTTAACCAGGACGGACGCGCGTCGTCCTTCTCTTGTTTTTCCACTCTTATACACATTTATTTGTTCATTCCTATCTGTACACTCTGACATCTTTCGTCTCTTTTTGGTTTAAATCCATCGCGTTAATTTTCTCTTAAATTCCTTACGGTCATGTTGGTAGAACCGACGAGGCGCTTTTATTTTATTTCTGAATCTATTTTTATTCTTTTAATTCAAAGAAATCGGATCACAGCTCTCGTCAATATTAAATTTTTTTCCGAATACTCCGAATGTATGCCTCAATCGAAAAGATATGATTGCAGATACAATTGATTGCTGATAATTATATAAATAGCATTTGGGAACTCGATGTAATAATAGTCATTAGTCATCATTTTAAAAAAGCGATTTATGCGAGGGGAGCTGCAGTGAATTTACCGATTGTGTCGGTTTTCTTTTATTTGCACGCATGTGCGGTCGTAGTAGAAGCTGAAGTTTTGTTAATACTCAGGAAAAACCTCACCTCCGGAAAATGAATTTTGGTAAAAATGTTGTATTCTACATATATATTAAGAGAAATGTACCTACTCTAGAAGAATTTTATTGGTTAGGCCTAATCTTACAAATTTCGTTAAATCATAATGAAGTTTTGAGTAGGGTCTAACGATTGATAAAATAATATTAATATTAAAGCAACTTAGTAAGAATCTAATTTAATTATCGTTTTTTTTTTTAATAAGCCACTTTTATTAGCGATCTCGAATAATTACAATTAAAATTTGTAACATAACAGTACACTTTCTTTTTACTAAACATCTTTAATTATTATCATACAAATTTATCTAACAATAATTATGACTAAACAACTGGAAGAGTCACCCAGTGAAGCTAGTCATAACTGTTTTGGGTGTATCTTTTTAGCATTTATTTTGAATATTAAAAAAAAAGAATGTTTTCTGTACATAAATAAAAAACATTATAAGAATAAAATTTAATGTGAAATCAAAACTTTGAGCTATATGATCAATAGTTGCAGATAAAATGATAGTGGACGGTTGTGTTAAGCATTTCTTTTTGAAGATAGTTTGAGCGTAATTATTGAACTTAGGTTTATTATAATTAGTAAAAATATGATACTTGATATTGAGAAAGAGAATATTATTATGATAGTGATAACTTCAAAAAAGATATTTAAAATAAGGTAAATGATTCAAAGCGTTAATTTTTTGTATCTTAGAAATCAAAGCCTATTCTATAAAATGATCAAATACGTGTTTTTTTTACAGAGAGGACTACCCCCAAATTTCATTCAAATCCGTTTGCCGGAGGTGACATCTTCACCTTGTTAGTTATTCTTTCCTTCATCTACAAGGATCAAAATTATTTCTTTTTCTTATCATCTACGATTACCAGTTAGTATTTTTATTGGATATAGAACGCAGGAAATTGAGCAACTGCTGCTGGCTTGTAAAAGAAGGGCAGTAATTATTGACTTTTATTAATAAAGCGGATCTACGTTACATACCTCATAAAGAGTTATTTATATATTTACGAATCAAAATCCGAATTTTTATCGTTATTTATTCATGATCTACAAAAGAAAAAATTTATTTTTTCGATTAAATTCCATTTTATGGTGACGAGCGATTGATTGGATTTTGGGAGCGATTGGTTAAAATAAAAAGAA